>JZKD02S1771828.1:14049-41700 GCA_000966675.3 Picea glauca
CCATGGGTGGGGTATGTACCACACCCCACTATGATTTTTTCCATCTAGGGAGAAACATGGATTACAACCCTCCCCCCAAGTACCCTTTACCCTTAGTGTGATCATAATAAAATAACTTAACACTCAACCAAATTAGTAATAGAGCAGTATTAAACATGAATCCCATGATTTTGAATTTTTGCAAACAAATGATATATGTCCCACTCAATGAGGTTATTTGTTGGATAATAGTATGTGTGTTACTATAGTCATTAGGACCTCGAGCACTCCAAAATGTCACTTTCATAGGAAAATTATAGTGTCGGTCATCTCTTATTGTTTTTGTGAGGTTATAAGACCCTAGGTTCAGTCTACTTAACCAACAAAACCCTCCAGATACCTTCCCTTTCAGGATCACCTGCATGCAAGTGAAGTCTCACCCGAGGTATCTACTGGGAATGCATGAACCAAGTTTCTATTAGAGATGAGGGGATGTGAGGTCATCAACATGTTCATCGATACTTATATACCCTATGCGCAATATTTTGTATCTCTTATCCCTTGATTAATTGGTAGACTCAATTATACAACACCATTATAATGAAAATTGCAACATAGACCATTCACCCGAACATTCATAATTAATATGCATCATTCATATAATAAAAATATCCAGATCTAGTTATGCATAAATAGAACATTCATGAACAATCGCGTAAAAATAAATTCAGACACACAAGTTAATGTGGTTCACCCAATCCTTGGGCTACGTCCACAACGATTGGCTTCCTTATTATTCCTCGTGCAATCATCTCATGCTTGTGCACTACGCTTATAATAGATACATCATGGTATCCTTTCCCAACCTACCTAGACACTTTGCAGTGAAAGCCTCTCTCTGCAAACCCTCCCTAAACCTTCAGACACAGACTCTCGCTCATTCTCAGTCTATTCTCTCAACCTCAGCCTAGCATCAGTTCAACTTTTAGTAGCCTATTTTTCCCGACCCATTACATATTTATACATAGATTTTAGGGATCAAAACTCTAATCGCTTATCCCCAAACCCTCTGACAACTCATTATGACTCATTGTTCGGGCGTGTTTTTCCTTCCTTTGCACCTCCATGATTCTTTAACATTCCCAATTATTTTCTTCCTTCTTTTGTGTGTCTATATTCTTTTGCATTCCTAATTGTTGTCCTTATTGCTTTTGCACACATCCTCAAAACTCAATTCTTTGAACTACCTGTCCAAAAGGTCCCCAACGTTCACCTATGTCTCATCCCAAGCCACTTAATCCTATTGTGTTGCACCCCTCCATGCTTCCATTAGCTTTTGGAGGGTTTCCTTTGTTGTCGCGACTTTTTTCTTGACCTATGCTTCTTGTTCCAAAATATCCTCTACGACCTATGCAGTTAAGGTCGTGAGTTTCACCTCAAGGTTGTGTGTTTCTAACTTTACCATGCTATATGTAGTTTTTAATTCCCCTATTACCCTTAGTGCTTCGTCTTGCAGCGGTACTAATCATTGTTGGAGAATCTTTTGTTGTTCCCTTATCTGTTCTATTTCAGTGTATGACTGCCTATTTACTAGGATGTTCCTCGTGCGCTCAACTAATGGAAGTGTACTTATGTTCTTCAAAGTATTCTATGTCTTTTCTTAAACATCCATTAATCTATCTTCCACAACCTTCATCTCTGGATCCTCCATCATATTTTTCCAAATATTTGTGGTTTCCTCACATAGCTTTGCACACTCCTCATCCAGAATCTTAATACTTTCTACTGATTTCATAACAGTTGTTTCTCTTTGTTCCTTTTCCTCGGGTGGTGTCCCTTGTGTGGTGCGTGATTCCAAGTCTCTGATTCTAGTGCAGAATCCTTTAATGACTTCCCTGATTTTTGAGACGTGTTCTTCAAGTGTGGCTTCTACCACCATCAGTATTTCTGGAATATCCTTATAGAGTTTTTGTATGGCCTGTTGTATTCACTCTACCTGTTTCTCAACCTCATCCTTCCCATTTAATATTTTGTCTCACTTTTCCTCATCCACACTCTTCTCTTGTAATGCAGATTTATAATCTTGTTGCAGCTCTATATTCTATGTCATTACCTTCTCCAACTCGCTTGATGTTGACCCCTAGGCGTAACCGTATTGTTTGCACAATACCAGTGTGCAAGCCTTGTAGTACTGTTTTCGGCATCTATGAAATGACTAAGTCCAGGTGACTTAGTAATTTTACCCATCTTGCATCTCGAGAATGGGGAACTCAATTACATCTGGTGAGATCTTCAACACTCTGCGCCCTGTTGCCATCTCTAAAAAAATAAGAAGTAGTGGCCCCTACTTCCCTAGTTGGGCTTGTTGATGGTCCTTCACTAGATATTGTCTCTGGTGTTATCCTTGCTACTTACAAGAGATGTTGAAATGTTTTTAATTGTTCTTTCACATTCTAGAGTAGTTCTTCTTTTTTTCACGATGCTTTCTCAACCGCTTCATCTACAACATCCCTCACTTGATAGTCGATTATATCGATGTCATCATATGTTAGAGTATAGATAGCTAGTACTTTGTGGGATTTCATCTTCTTGCATGTAGATGTTTTTGGCCCCTTACCCTTGTATTTCCTCTTCTATTTGACTATTAGGACTATCTGATGTTTTTCTTATGTGTCATTTCCTTTTTCATTGGCCTATCCATTACCATGTTCTTTCGCATCGTTATTAGGGTGTTCCGTCTTTGTTCTGTTCATAGGAACCTTCCAATATGGATCCCAATACTACATGATCAGGTGGATGTATTATTTTGTGATCTTGTACTTTGTTTGGACCCATTCCTCTCTCAGTTCCTTCTTCTCTTGTATATAGATATGGTGTCGATTTGCCCGGAACCACGCAATTGAGGTGTATGCCTCTACTAGTTGTGGTGAAATGTGTGGTGTATTCTTGATGCACTTACAAATCCTTTCAGCATACATAAAGAACTCCATTTTAGTGTCAATATGTCTTTATTTTTTAGTCATGCACCAAAATTTCTGATACTTAGTTTCCAAGCATGGCTTACCTCTTATACCCAAGAACTGTGCATCCTCCGACTCTTCCCGCGCTGCGAACGCAATCAAAATTAGCAGTCGTGGATAATGGAATTCCATGCCTCTATCTTGTGCCTCTACATAATAGATGAGGAATTGTTTCAATAAGAGAGGATCCCATCTCATCGAGACCCCTTTGACACACTTCACAGCTACAACTATCACTCCCACTGGCACTAGGTCTTTTCTGGATTTCCTCAGTAACTTGCAAACTAATGCCTGCATCGCAATACCTAGGGTTATTCTTTCAAACACCAAAAAAACCATTAGACACTGGACCTTTTGGAATCACCTGTAGAGCAAGTGAAGTCTCACCCAAGGCATCTAGAGGGGCTACAGGAACCAAGGTTCTGCAATGATGAGGGGTAGTGAGGCATTCTTTATGTTCTTGCTACCATTCACTCATGTGCACAATTCCCATTACTTAATAGTTACTTTATCATTAAACGTAGTTTATGCGAACAATTATAACATCATAAGTGATCCATACATTCATCATATATCATAAAACATCATAAATTTCAAATACAACACATCACAACACACAAACTTATGTGGTTCACCCAACTTGGGATATGTCCACAATGGTTGGCTTCTTATATTATTCATTAATAGTTTTCTTACAACTTCTCACTTTGCTACAAAATATGCAACAATAATATCACCCAAACCTACCTATTCATTCTACTGCAATGCAAGTTCCCTCATCAATCATACCTCAAACTTCTTCCTTCACTCGACTCCCTTACCAAAAACTCACTAGGAATTTCTCATATGTCGAACTCACTCAACTAGTACTACTACTACTAATACTAATACTAATACTAATACTAATACTAATACTACTGCTACTGCTACTACTTCCTCTACCCAAAAACCCTTTACATATTTATACATAAAAGTAGGGATAATATTGTTACAAAAGCGGACAATATGTCCCAAAAACCCAATGGTTTGTAACCATTTTCTACCTTTTACGTGTTTCTCCTTCATGAATCGTTCTATCGCGCTCTTTGACTCCTTGAAGTTCCCTCCCATCACACACTTTGGTCCATATTCTAACTACCTTCTTCTCTTTGACTTTATTTTGGCACAAATCTAAAAACTTATTCAAAATGCCTCTCAAACAGGCCCCCAACACTCACATGTGGATTGTCCCGAGCCACTCAGGATTTCTTCCAGTGCACCATGAATGCTTTGAAGATTTCCTTCATTGTTGCAAAATTTTCCTTCACCTCTAGTTCCTTCTGCAAAATTTGGTCTATTGTTTCAACAGTAATGCGAGCATGCACCTTCTTGACAGCTTCCTCAACTTCCTGTTTCATGATTCCTTGAGTTTTTGTTAGGGTCACTATCACTATGTATGCTTCTTCCGCCCTTAGTTGATTCATTTATAAATACATATTTTGGTTATCATTCATTATAGTTACCACCTCTGTTGGTGGTAATGTGCCCATTGTTGCTTTTTATTTATGCACCTTTCCCTGCGCAGTCTAAATCTTTTGACTTGTCTCTTGTTGGACCCTGTCTTCACTCAGTTTTTTCCAAACACCCATAGTCTCTATATACAGTTGTGCACACTCTACTTCTATATTCTTTATATTGTCCACCATTGTTTTCATTGTTTTCATCCTCCTCTCCCTCTCTTCAGGTGGAGTACTTGGTGTCATGCGTTCTTCTAGATCAACTATGCATGCACAGAAGCCTTGAATGGATTCACTTATATTTGTGACTTGATCTTCCATCGGGGCCTCATTTTCAGCCTACACCTCTGGGATTTATTGATATACTCACTCGAATGTTTGTTGCATTCATTCTACTTTATGCGTGCCCTCATCATGATCTTGTTTCATTTTGTTGTAATATGTCTCTAATGCAACATTCTTTGTTGTAATATTTACTAGATCACTGGATGTCTTCTTGGCGCACATGTTTATTTCTTGTGTTGTGCTCATATGTATCTCTTGAAATACATCCATTGGTAGTTGTGAGAGAACTAGTTGTATGTGACCTAATTTCTTGGCATGTTCTTGCATTTCTATCATGGAGAACTTGACTGCCCCTGTTGCTAGCTTAATCATCCTTCTCTATCCTGCAACTTCCAAGCACTGGGTGATTGTTGGTCCTACCTCTCTAGTCTTGATAGTATTGGTTGTTGGTTCTTCCTCCATCTGTCGCCCTAATGTGATGTTTGCGGCTTCTAATAGTTGTCACAATTCTTCCATCTGTTCATGCATATGTTTTTTCATCTCTTTGTTTTGTTGTGATGTGCCTTGGAATGCGTTGTTAGTGACTTATTTTACTTGGTCACCTATCTTCTCCAAATATTCTCTTGTCAGTGCTTGAATAGTGACTTCCTTAACAACTTTGCGCTTGTGCCTTTGATGCCTAGGTCTCCCTATCTATAGCTCTTTTCTCTTTCTATCATTGTGTGGTGTGGCCAGTGGCATTGGATCCTCTGTGACCTTCCCTTTGTCATGCTCCTATTCTTATTCTTCTTCCTCATCGACATCATATAATTGTGGGTTTGGTTGCATTGATGGTTTTGTCTCTGAGGGTGGAATCTTCCACACATCATCCCAATCGTCCATAATGTTTCCCATCTCCTCTTTCGTCAATCTATATTATGTTGGTAACCACTATCGATATGGGTCATTCATCGCCTGAACATACATGTGGTGGTACCCTGCCTTAAAACATGCCACTTCCTTGTATGCCTTGACCACCTATGGTAGTATGTGCAGGGTACTCTCTATGTTGTCTCTGATAGTTTCCTTGTAGATATAGAATGTGACATTAGTGTCCATATGGCATGCCTTATGTGTAGTGTACCAAAAGTTATGATATCGCATGGACAAGCAAGTCTTATCCTTCATTCAAAAAAAATGACTTTTGTCCAGCTCTCTCCAATATGATATCAAGATTAGGATCAATAACTAAGATTAGTGGATTTTTTTCCCCTTGTATTGCACTTCCTTCCAATCAATCAAAAATCAATTCAACAAAAATGTTGCCCAGTTCATCTCAACAACCTCTACACATCGTTCTGCAACCATTATAACCGTTGTTGGCACTTGATCTCTTCTACATTTCCTCAATAATTTATAGGATAAGGATTGTGTCTCAAACCTTACCATCAGGTCGTAGATTCTAGCGACATCTAGACCACGCTATCCATGGAATGTATGAAATTTTTCTTTCATGCTCTCAACGAGAGATTTCTCATTCTTCTTGTCAAAAAACAAGGATGTAGGGTCCTTCCCCTTCGATGGAAGACTTGTAATGTGCACTATTAAATTAGTATCAATGGATATTGGTCTGTCAAGCCACAGGTATCATCTGTGCACACAAATTAGTAGAATTTTCATGCACGCATTGATCTTTTGACTCCATTCAAAATACAGTATGTCGAAAATGTTTATAAGACCTACTTTCTGCAACCCCCTGTCCCACACCTGTGGTTCTATGACGATCATGTGGGTCTCAAAATTAATGGATTTCATCATAAACTTACTGGGTACGAGCTCTGGAAACTTATTTTCATCATTGATATCATGGTCAGTATATTTCAGAGCTAGTATCATACCTAACATATCCCCTTCCACTATGACTCCTTCTATAATTGGTGGCTCAACTAATGGGTACCTTTCCTCCTTATGTAAATGGACCTGTTACGTTGATGGATTTCTCGATGGGATACAATCCCTGGGAAATCTTTCAACTGAGGACTAGGCTTCCTGTGTTTCTTTGAATAATGGCAGCGTTGCAGGCTGGTTGTGCAATTTCTTCGATACTAAGGTTGATGTTGTTTCCTCCTTAGGTGTCATATTTCTCTACGATGTTGGTCTTCAACTTCCAACTAGTTCTGGAACTCTATTATGTCATTTTTATTTGTAACTTTGGCTCTTCGGCTGTGTAATATTTATCTCTCTATATACAATTTGAAAAATAATAATCTTCCCTCATTGGCCTTTTTCGTACTTTTATACTGCATTACCAGCTATAGTTTCCCTTCGTGTCTAAACTCTTCATCTAATCCACTAATGGTTATCATTTATTACCTGTTGTGTAATATTTATTAGCTTCGGCTGTGTAATCTGTTTCTCTCTATGTAATCTTTGACAAACAATAATCTTCCCTCATTGGCCTTATGCATACTTTTATACTATGTTTCCAGCTATATTTTCCCTTCACACCTAAAATATTCTTTTAATCCACTAATGGTTGTCATTTATTACCTACTTTTACTACTTCATCACTCCATATCCTCAATGAATTCTCCATTTGATTTCAAGATCTCCTGCACTTAATGTTACGAGGTGCCACTACTTCGTCATCATGATAACTCTTTATTACACGTTCTGTCATGAATTGTATTAAATTATTTTATCTTTCATCTGCATAGTCTCGTCTCTCTACACGATCTCTTCCTTCTGTGAAATCTTGTTTCCTTTGTTTGTCATCCTTCTGCTTACTTTTCTCTCATCTACGACAGTTTCTTTCTTTTCATCTTTACTTACTAACCTAAACTTCTTTTCCTACTCAACTTTCGACCTCTTCCCCTAACTCGATTATTTATTTTTCTTGTTTTACCTCATTTTTCTTTCATTTTCTGTATTTTCTTCCTATAGTACACTATGATACAAGTTTAACCTGCGCAATTCCTCTAGTGCGTGGAAGGATGGTCATCCCTATACAGTTTCAGTCAACTCCCAATCACTAGTCCTTCCACAACTTATCCATCCAACTATTCTAACTGAATAACACCTACGTCGGTCACATATCTAATCACATATGGCCCTAGCCAGTGATTCCTAAAATTTCCTAGGTTCTATAAGAACTTACTGTCATAAAGCAATACTATATCTCTTGTCTGGAACTTCTTCTGCTTGGTGTGTCTATCATGCCATGTTTTTCTTGTGCTTTTTGTACTTGTTGTTAGAATCCTGGAATAAACCAATCTTCCTCTATCACTAGTAACTATGATAGTCTTTCTTCTATATGTCTGTCATCACAATAATGTGCATACTCAGTACAAGAAACTCCATGGGAATGGCTTCTTCTTGATTTTATGCTAATCTAAAGGGTGTATGTCCTATCAACCTTTTTCTTGTAGTTCTCTAAGCCCAAAGCACTATAGGGATCCTTAAATCATAGTCATCTCACCCTATGTTGCACACTCTGGTCAATGGATTCTCAAGTATCTTGCCGAAGGCCTCCACGGTTCCATTTTCTTACAGGTGATATGGAGTGATATTTCGATGTTGTATAGGGAACTCTTATGTCAATGCCACAATTGTCTTCTTCAAGAAGTGAGTCCCTTGGTATCTCATAAGTACTTTAGGACACCCAAACCTTGTAACTATGTTCTAAAACAAAAACCATGTAGATGTCTCTGCATTACAATCTCTAATTGGTTCTTCTCATGCCCATCTTGTCAAGTAGTTTGTCACGGAAATTATGTATATGTATCATGTTCTTCTCGTTGGTTGGTTAATCGGCCCAACAAAATCCACTTCCCATTTTTCAAACACCTGCAACGTAACTTGTGGATTCAAGGGCATCTCATCCCTTCACGATGGTCTTCCTACACTTTGGAAAGCATCGCAGCTCTAACAATATTCCTTTGTGTCCTTATCGAGGGTAGGCCACCATATCCCTACACACAAGATCTTCTACGTTGTTGCCTTTCCTGCATAATTTCCTCCTATAGTTCCATCATGCGCCTCTACTAAGATCATGGGTATTTCATATTCTAACACACATCGTCGTAGTATCCCATCTATGTCTAACTTATATAAATTCCTTGCAATCAAATGATAATATGTTTCTTAACCACTAGTTGTTTCTTTTGGGCTACTATCATATCGGATGGAGCCACTAATGTGCTCAAGTATTGGAAAATTTCTGAAAAATAGCCGCCTACCATTTGGACTTAAAATAAATTTGAATCTGGCAAGTTGCATCTAAGTTTCATACGTCTTCCCCTATCAGTATCCATGAAAAATGGTATGGGCATGCATTCAGTTTTTCTGTATTCACAATAACTTTGAAATCATACTTCTGAAACAATAATAACCATCTGCAAATCCTCCTCCCCCCCAACACTGGTTTGTTCACTAGATATATGAGTGATGAATGATCTATATACATATTGAAGTAGGACCCCAAAAAAAATGTTTGAGCTTCTACAAAGAATAAATCATTTCCAAGCCTTCCCTTTCTGTCTTCGTGTAATTTTTCTCAGCAGTCGACAAATTCCTACTAGCAAAAGCAATCAAATTATCTAATTTTCCCCCTCCATGTTGGGCTAACACTACGCCGAGTGTTATCGATGATGCATCTACATGGATGTGAAATTCTTTCTACCAATCCGAGAATACCATATTGGGAGAAATTACTAACTTATGTTTCAATACATCCAGGCACTTTTGGAAGTCTTCGTTCCACTAAAACTTAGTTTCTTTCTTCAATAAATTCTCCATTGGGGTTGTAATTTGTGCATAGCCTTTAATAAATTTTCAGTAGTAACATGTATGACCCAACGTTGTTCTCAACTATCTCACTGATTCAGGTGGTGGCATATTAACAATTATCGCTATCTTGTTCGGATCAACGAACAAACCTTGCTTGCATACCACATGACCTAACAGTATCCCAAATGGTGTGCAGAAAATACATTTCTTCATAGTTAACAAAATATGATATTTTCTACATCTATCAAGAATCAACCTTATATTTTCTATGTGATCTTTCAACATGATAAAGAAATTCCAATCATCTAGGTACACTTCAAGAAACTAATGAATAAAATCTTTAAAGGTTGCAACAAATACTCTAGAAAACACAGCATGTGCATTCTTTAACCCAAATGGCATCATTGTGTAATGGTAGCTTCCCCATTCTATTACAAATGTTGTATTATGTTTGTCTTCTGGTGCAATATTTATCTGATGGTATCCTGAAAATCCATCGGTGAATGAGTAGGCCTCCTTCCCTACTACGTTTTCCAATACTTCATTTGTAAAGGGGGTTGGGATAGGGTCATGAAAGAAGGCATCATTCAACTTCTTTAGGTCTACACAAATTCTAATACTCCCTTTTTTCTTATCTTGAACCACCATTGGACTTATCCATTCGGATTCTGGGATGGGTTCAATTATACCAACTTCTATCATCTTGTCAAGCTCTACTTTCACATTTTCCTTGTACTTTGTATTTAATCGGTAAGGTCTCTACCTTGCTAGCTTAGCATTTTATTTTAATGGGATCTTCATCTCACCCAATTCTCCAGCTATTCCTTTCATCTCTAAACATGTGGTTGGAAAAATATCATGATATTCATGCAATAGGTCTACGATATTTCCATAGTCTCATCATATCAATAATCACCAATGTTTGACAGCTTTGGTTTCTCCTTCGTGCCAATGTTCACTTTTTGCATTCTTAAGGGCTTTGTGTATGTTTTAGATTCAAGTGTTGGACCTACTATGTCACACTCCCCTTCAATATATGATACATGTACATTTCTTGGGTCTTCTTCTTGTTTTTCATCCTTGGTAATGTTATAACATTCTAATAATTCATGGGTTGTCCCCTACTCTCTGTGCGCACTACATGTAGGTACTATTCTTACTTGTCCTTCTTCCATAAAAAATTTACCTCTAATGACTTGTAAAGATATATCTACTAAAGGTGACTCAGCTTCAAAATTAAATGTTACCTTGAAGTTTCACATGAGCTCCTCCCATTGTCATTCCTCTGCGCACTCCTAGCTCTAAATAAAAGTTCTTAGGAACTGTCTCCAACGTATGTATGAACCTGTGTGTCCATTCCTGTTTCGACACTTTCCTCGAAGTTGTAATACATCGTGCAACATGATCCTTTGGATCACTCATCCCTATATACTTTTGCATATCATTCTCTATTCCAAACCTGATCTACATCATCCTTTTACAATGCTTCCAATCCTATATCCCTTCCTTGTGGTTTTCCCACCATCTCGTTGGGGTCGCTCTCAGTGAAACATCTAATGCTAATAAAATTTGTTGTTCAGGTATCTGCATCTCGAATTCATTAATAAAAGAACTTACCGCAGTTAATCCTTCGAACTTTGTCACATCTCATACCTCTCTTCTGATCCATCATAATGAGTGATTAATGTGTGCACACCTTCTCATCAACACTTCATGCAATCGATGCTTCCAATGTTCAAGTCCTTCCTTCGAGTTTAATGCACAAGAGATTATGCTTCTCCAACTAAGAGCACCATCTATAGTGGGATTGACATAGTCATCCATGCACATTTTCATATTATATAAGTTATCAATTTTATTTCTCATGGGTTCTTCATATCTTATTTCCTCCATAGGATCTAATGGCGCAATGACCTTTAAGCCTCCTCCTTAAAAAATCATCTCTCTTTTCTTCAGGTTGATAATTGCCTAATTTCCAAAGGCCGAATCTAGTCCAAGAAAATTTGGGTATGGATGACTATTATCCACAATCTTGATGACTTCAAAGTTAGCTACACTGCGCACTCCATCTATGTTCATAGGTACCCCTACTAGTATCTCGATCAATGTTATCTTATGTTGGTTATCGAAACTTAACTGAAGAGTCGACTAAACTAGCTTTTGTTTCTCCATCATCTCCCACATCTGTCTTGGAGGAACATTGAAATATGATCATAATTCCAAGATGACATTATCCATGTCATATTCTCCTATTTGCGCACTTAATCTGAACTATTTGTTTGTCCTTTTCTTGTGTAAGACTTGATTCACTGTTTTTTTCGTCATAGGTACTTTTATATCTTGCGTACATTGATCAATCATCCCGCACAGTTCATTCATTGTTGTCTCAGCCTACATAAATTCTAAACATATTTTCATAAATTCTTTCAAAGTATTTACCTTCTTGACTAGCCTTTCTAGAATAGTATGATCATAAACTAACGACATATAGTATATTGGTGGTGTTTTTGATGTTGAGGTTTTCCAGTCTGGTCCTAGTATCTCCTTCCTTGTTTGTTGGTAGGTTTCTTTTTATTTCTACATATTGAATGCTAGCATGGGCTCAGTTACTTTCCTTATCCATTGTTCCACTCCCTTTCCTTTCTCCAACGCAACAAGTCATGTTCTCGTTCCCCTGCACATAACAACTGCTACTCTTGGTTGATCATCATGTTATTCAGCAACTATCATCTGCAGGTTCTAGTTCTGATTTTAATGTTGGTTTCCATTCCCTCACACCTATAACTTCACTATTAGTTGAGGAAAGTATTTTTTTGCATGATCCAAGGCTCTACAATACGTGCACTCCATGCAAGGATTGGGTAAATCTCTTGTTAAATGTCATGTTTGATTGTATTTGTAACAAATTATTAGTCCTTTGCCTCCTCGGTCAAATCCTCCACGTCCTTGACCTCTACTGAATCCTCAAAGTCCACCTTGATTAAATCCTCTTGGAGTGTTGTACTCTATAATTCCTCCTTCTTCTATGACATTTTCTTCCTATATTTTGTACGCATATGAAGTGCGCTCTCTCATTAGGTTGAATGCATGACAGTCTTTCTCATCATGTCCTACTGATTTGAAACAATTATAGAGAAAATTTCTTGGGGTGCAATGATACTTCTGCAGTAAGGGACAAGCAGTCAGATGATTCCCCCATGTCTTACATATCTCGCAATACCCCACTCCTCCTACCAATGGGTTTCGTGCTCCTATGGCCATATATTGTGCGAAGGTTGGACATTATTCCTTCCTATGGCCTTTTGTTTTACATGTTATACACCAAACATGTTTTTGCTTTTCCTTTTCCTTCGTTATCTCCAATAATTGAAATCTCAGTGTATCCAACTGTGATTATACCTATGCCATACATGCACCATCTCCTACATGAGATGCTTCCAATTTCATCACGATTTCCAACACTTCTGGCTGCAATGTGCCCTTATGTTGTGTTAACGAACAACAAATGTGTGGCAATAGGCCCACTATAAACCATTTTTTATGTTTCTCTTTGGGAATCTAAAAGGTCAACCTACCCATTACATGTAGTATTCCCAATATAAAATAGTATGCATAACATAAATATTTTAACTAGAAATGGCAGAGAAGCAATAATATAATCAGAACAATACCAGAATAATACTAGAATAACTCCAGAAAGAGCACTTTGATTACTGATAGAAATGTTCACTTTCCTCTTCCAGTAGGAAACCTCTAGCAAAGAAAAGCTCTATTACAATAATATCCAAGATAATATTTTTCATACCTTCTACTTATATTTATACGCTATCTAACCAAAAGAACAATCTAGAGGAAGATCCTTCTAGAAGCGGAAGCTTCTATTAGGTCTTCTTACATTTGACGTATTCTTCCTTATTGCTAGGCCTTATTAATAATATCCTTTATTACATGGAATTATATTATTCTACCTATGTGAGAGGTTAGGGAGGTTAGGTCCCTAACATGCCCTCCCCCTTGAAGAACAACCTTGTCCTCATGGATTCTGACGAGGGAATTGTTGTAGAATGGTGGTCGGCTTCTAGGTGGCATCTTATGGAGGTGTATCGTTCCATTGGAATAACACTTCCCCGATGGTGTGTTGATGAAGATGACGCTCTCTCTGGGCCAATATTGTTTGTGGTTGCAACCATATGGAACCTTCATCATCCAACTCAGGGAGACTAGTTTGATTTTGGAACTTAGTTCCAATCACCTTCTTTAAGCAGGAAAAATGAAAAATAGGATGGAGCCTCGACTGACTAGGTAGAGCTAACTGATAGGACATTGATCCCACATGATTGAGCATTGTATAAGGACCATAAAATTTGGGTGCAAGTTTCTAAAAGTGTTGAGCTTTGAGTGAAGTCTTCTTATAAGGTTGTATTCGAATAAATACCTGGTCCCCTTCAACAAAATGGTGTTCTGAACGACATTGATTTTCTTGTTTCTTCATGCGATTATGATCCATGGCCAAATTGTCTTTGAGGGAACAAAGAATAGCCTTGCAGATTATAATATTTTTTTCGACCTCCTGGACCTTCAAGATCCCTGGCATATAGGAGAGAACTAATGGGGGATTTTTTCCATAGACTGCTTCAAAAGGAGTCATATGAGTAGTTGTATGGTAAGATGTGTTGTACCACCATTTAGCTAGGGGTAACCATTGAGCCCATTAATTTTTCCACTCAGATGCAAAACACCTCAAATATGTTTCTAAACACTTGTTGACAACTTCAGTTTGGCCATCCATATGGTGGTGATAGGAAGTGATGAGATGAAATTGGGTTCCCTATATCTTGAACAATTCTTGTCAAAAATTGATGGTGAAAGTGGGGTCTATGTCAAAGAAAATAGAATTAAGAATGCCATGAATCTTGAAGATATTATCCATGAATATTTGAGCCACTGTGGCAGTTGTGAATGGGTGTTGAAGAGAGAAAAAATGAGCATATTTGGAGAGACAATCTAATACCACCATGATGACTAACTTATTGCCTGATTTAGGTAATCCCACAATATAATCCATAGAAATATCTCGTCAAATAGCAAGGGGAATCAAAAGAAGTTGGAGTGTGCCTTGAGCTTTGACAGTTTCTCCCTTGTTGTGTTGACAGACCTCACATTCATCCATAAAGGTGCGGACATCCTATTTCATACCTTCCCAGGAAAAAAAACGTTTCACCCATTCATAAGTTTTGGTAAATCCCGAAGCTCGACTGTGGATGAGGCATGAAGTTCAGAAAGAACTATGGATTTAAGCTGGGATTTCTTGCATAAATACAAATGGATTTTGTAGTGAAGCTCTTCATTATGCCAAGAGTACCCTGGAGAAACTAAATAATTGAGTTGCAATTGGTGGAGAAGGCTAGAAATTTTGGGGTCTTACAACCATTCTTAATGAACAACTTGGAACCAATATGGTACAATGAAGGAGAGGGAGAAAAGGGACCCATCTTCTTCATATTTCTGGGAAAGAGAATCGACCACTACATTTTCCTTTCCCTTCTTGTAATTGATATCATATTCATAGTCAAATATCTTGGTCACCCATTTTTGTTGTGTCGGGGATGAAATTCTTTGTTTCAGGAAATACTTGAGACTTTGATGATCAGTTTTGATTTGGAATCATTGACCCAATAAATAAGGATGCCAGAGATCCACATCATGCAAAATAGCTAACATTTCCTTTTCATAAATCGATTGGCTCAAATGTCACTCTGAAATTTGTTTTCTAGTGAAGGCCAAGGGCCTACCATCTTACATGAGGACGACTCCAATTCCTTTCTCGGAAGCATCACATTCCAATACGAATTTATTTATGAAGTCTGGGAGGGCTAGGATAGGGGTCGATCACATAGCATCTTTTAAGGCTTGGAAGGCATGATCCGAAACTGAAGTCCAAGTGAAATCATTCTTTTTAAGGAGGGAAGTGAGAGGGGCTGCAATCTTTCCATAATTCTGAACAAACTTCCTATAATATCCCATTAAACCTAGAAAACCACGCAAAATCTTAAGAGTTTTAGGGCGAAGCCAATCTTAAATAGATTCAATTTTCATAAAATCCACGTGGACACCATCCTTACCGACAATATGACCCAGGTATTCCACTTCTAAGGCACCAAAGGCACATTTAGATTGTTTGAGGAAAAGTTGATGTTTGGAGAGAAGATGGAGAACTTGATTCACATGGGAGATATGGGATGACCAAGTTTTACTAAAGATGAGAATCATCAAATAAAACTAAGACAAAATGACGACGAAAAGGATGGAAGACATGATTCATAAGACTTTGGAAAGTGGAAGGATCATTACACAATCCAAAGGGAATTACCAAGAATTCATAATGACCCTCATGAGTGCAAAATGCAGTCTTGGGAATGTCTTCTGCTTTCATACGGATCTGGTTGTAGCCAGAACATAGATCCAACTTGGTGAAGTATTGAACACCACTCAATTCATCCAAGAGGTCATCAATGACAGGAATGGGGAATTTGTCTTTGATTGTGAGTTTTTTGAGGGCGTAGAAATCAGGACACATGTGCCAAGTACCTTCTTTCTTAAGTACAATGACCATAGGGGAATAATAGGGGCTAGTACTGGGACGAATAACACCGGATTCGAGTAATTCATGAACTATTTTCTCAATTTCATTATTTTGGGTAAAGGGATGACGATAAGGATGAAGAATGGGAGGAAGATTGCTCGATATGAGAGGGATGGAATGATCATGGACTCCAAGGGAAGGGGGAAGTTCTTGGGGGGTGGTAAAAACAACATGGTGGTGGGAGAGGTTAGATTTGATGTTGGGATGCACAGAAGGTGTCTCAATAACATGAATGGAGTGGATTTGGGCTATAATTCCCGAATGACCTTTTTTGAGGATATTTTTCATGCGATGGGAACTGATGATCTTAGGGAAACCTATAGTGATGCCTTGGAACTTATATTGTTGTCCCTCTTGTTATTATTGCATGGATAAGTCCTTAAAATCCATGATAATGGGGCCTAGAGTGTGTAACCATTCACCATCAAGAACAATGTCACAACCACCCATTTCTATAGAAAACATATGCGATTTCAGTTGATACTGACCAATTTGGAATCACACATTTTCACATTGTCCCCCACATTTCATGGAACCACCATTGGCAATCATGATTTGAAAATTATTGACAGAACGGATGTAAAAATTGAATTCTTGGGCAATGTGGTGATGAGTAAAGTTGTGGGTGCTACCACTGTCCACAAGGATGATGACTTTCCTATTTTTGATGTAACCAATTAATTTGAAAGTCCGGCGAGTAGAGAAGCTAGTGAGGGCATTAAGTGAAATCACCAGGTCAACATCTAGTGGGTCAGAGGGTGGGGTGAGGTCAGAAGGTGGTGGTAGTTCCTCCACAAGTGGAACAACAACATCTTCTTCAGAAAAATCCTCAATCATAGCCATAAAAATATTTTGTTCCCTACACTTGTGCTCGAGAAAATATTTGTCATCACAATTATAACAAAGACCCTTAGTTTGACATTCATCCATTTTATCCCTGGTTAATTTCTGGATCTTGAGGGGAGTTGCAAGAGGGGGGAAATGGGTGGGTTCAGTGTGAGGAGGAAACGAGGTTTCACGAGTTTTGGAAGACACAATATGTTGGGATTCCTTGGATCATTGAGTAGTTTCTAACCAAGTCTAGCGGTGTGCCATGAGAACATGGGCACAAATTTCATCTTTGAGGCCACTGTTGGCATAGAGGCAGATGCAGGGTTCAACGCTACAACAACACACCAAAAAAACCCTAACTATCGGCCCTTTCAGCAACACCTGCAAAGCATATGAAGTCTTACCAGAGGTAGAGGCAAGGGTGGTTGCAGGACTCAGGTGTCTGCAACCTTAGCTGGGATCAAAATCTATGATTACACACTTAACAAAGAACTTAGCATCAATAGTTCACCTAGAATTAACCCTTATCTCACTCCATAGATAACATAGAGCATTGCAGTATATACTTAGATCTAAGATGATTCAGCACTTAGCAACATACAACAGACCAGATCTAGTAGACCAAGCACTTAGCAACTTCATACACATCAAACCTATCATCTATACACATCTAATAAGCACAAAGCATAAGTAAATCTATCTAAACATGTCATAGCACCTAGCAAGAGAGGGAAAACACATGTAAGTAACAACATAAAGCATGACACACATATTTACGTGGTTCACCCCCACCCTGGGGCTACGTCCACCAACTCTTCTTCTCTATTATTGTTGGCCAATCAGTTACAAGCATAGAGCCTCAAAACCTACTCCGTGCAGGACAAGAGATATGTGCATCTCGCTAGATCCTCCTTCCCAGAGTAGCTCCAAGCATAAAACATTCTTACAATCCATGAACTCAGAACTTACAATACTTGCACTCAGCTCTGCAAGCATATCACACAGATCAGCTCTTAGCACTAAGCCACTTCTAAAGTGTCCTCAAAAAGGTCTCTTCTTACATAGCCTAGACTTCTACTTATACATTACAAAAAGGGGCCTAAACATGGGTAAACCCATGGGTCGACATCCCGGTCACGTTACATTATTCCCAAAAACCCAAAAAGGGGGTCTATCTTCCACGATCTCTGCTTCACCTTGCGCTCCATCTTTGATAGGCTATCGAAGTCCCAAAAATGGTCAAATATGACCAAGTGTTCCTCAAAAGTTGGTCAAGGGCCAACAACCACTGATAAAGCATTCCCTAAATAAGGCATCTGAAATGCCCTCCGTTTTGAAAGCCAAGTGATTAAATACAAAAATAAATTCTTCCACTGTCCCAGACTTCTTTAGCTTGGTCAAACGGCCTAAATGGTGGGTTTCAGAGTCAAAGTGGTCATAAAGTTTGGCCACAAACTGCATCCAAGCAAGATACCCTTGGCATTCCTTTTTTCGCCACTGCCACCATTGCCATCGTTTTGGATCCAGATGTAGGACACCATAATGAAGCTTGGATAAATCACTAGTAATTCCATGCAAATAGAAATAATGTTCTGTTTGGGTGACCCGACCTATAGGATCTGATCCATCAAATTTGTTCACCTCAATTCTAGGAGGGCATAGGTCTTGGGAAAATTGGGTAGTATGAGGGCCTTGGTAATGGGAAGAGTCATGGTCATTCTTATAAGATGTTTGTTAAGAAGAGGAAGGGTTCTGGGAATGACCCAGGAAGTGTTCTTTGAGGTATTTGATGTAGGACCATTGTTCCTGGAGGTCTTTGATGTAGGAACATTGGTCCTTGAGGATATCAATAATTGAATTGATGGAGCTAATTTTGGCAGTGAGATGCTTGATGTCTTCCTTGTGTTGATGGTTGTCAGCAATCAAGGCATTGAGTTCTTGGGCTCATATGGTAGTCATTTGGACAAAGGAGCAGGAAAATGGTATAGGGGAAACAAAAGGGGTCTGAAGGGGTGGGTGGGACCATGGATAAAAAAGGGTGTCAAATGATAGGTACCACTGCGATCAAGGAAAAAATGGGGATCCAAAGGGATATGATCCAAATAAGGGTGTCGAAGATGGGTTGGTTCCACACAAAACAAATTGTGTTAAAAATGAGAAGTATCATTGGAATTGGGGCAAAGAGAGGAACCCAGTGGGATAAGTCCCAAATAAGTGTGTCAGTGGGACCACTATACGATGGCCTGAATAATACTGCAGTGACAAAATTCCCAAATGATTAAAAGGAAGAAATGTGTAGTAATTTCGCAACCAGAATGCAGAAGGCATAAATGCGTGGAAATAGATTTTGTTCATTCTGTTTTATGTTTACGTCCACAGGGGTAGGATATCCAGGGTTTCTATAGACATTTGTTTTCCCTGTTCTATAGCTCTCTGATATACGTGTAGAGTACAACAGTAGTACTCGACCCAATATCTCAGGGCACCAACTAAGGAGGATAGACTGTGCTCTTATCCATACTACCCGGCTACCCAGGTACTAGAGAGTATCTTCCAGAGTGATGTTCTCGGTGGCACTATAGCAGCTAGGTAGTTGATTGGTTTATCTATGGAGGGCTTCAGGAGATATAGGTCGATCTGTATATAGGCGTTTTCTGATGTGCTACCACTCGAAGGGGTACCAACAGGAGTTACAAGCATGGCCAAAAGATGTGTGCTTAGCCACCACTTGCATTTCCTGTGTGTATGACTCCCCGACCATGGGTTTATGCAGATAACGACATATATGTGTAGCTTTAAGACGTCTTAATACATCTCTACCCTGAAAAAAATTTAGCCCACAATTTTTTTCTGAGGAAGGTGCTTTGATACCACTTGTAGTATTCCTGATATAAAATAGTATGTAGAACATAAATATTTTAACTAGAAATGGAAGAGAAGCAATAATATAGTCAGAACAATACCAGAATGACACCAAAAAGAGCACTTTGATTATTCATAGCAATGTTCACTTGCCTCTTCGAGTGGGCAACCTCCAGCAGAGCAGAGCTCTATTACAATAATATCCAAGACTCAATTTTTCATACCCTCTACTTCTATTTATACTCTATTTATCCAAAAGAATAATCTAGAGGAAGATCCTTCAAGAACCAAAAGATTATATTAGGTCGTCTTACATTTGACTTATTCTTTCTTATTGCTAGGCCTTATTAATATTAGCCTTTATTACATGGAATTATATTATTCAAACTACGTGAGGGGTTAGGGAGGTTAGGTCCCTAACATTAAATATTTAAATATTCGGTCGCAGTCCCACACTATTTCATTATGCACTTGCTAATTTCCTTTAGTTTTGTAATATATTGAGATTCAGATTTCGGCTTCCTGAATTCCTTTAACAATGCTTGTCTGATCTCTACCAAAGTTCTTGAGTGTCCAACCGATGTAGCTTTCTGAAACTTCATATACCATAGCAATGCACGACCTCTAAACATCGTGGCCAACTATGTGATCTTTGTCGCCTCATCTTGGACATTCTTCGTAGTCCATATTTTGTCACATGCAAACAAGTGTTGCTTAGGGTCCTCTGACCCTGTTCCCTAAAACTCAGGAATTCTCAATGTATGATTTATCCCTTCCATTCCACTAGGTGTTGTACTTACCCTTGGTGACTCTTACTGACTCTAGTTTGTTGTGTTTCTCCCACTACTTTGACTATTTCTTTGACTTCCTCCACTTATTACAATTTCTCTTGAAGAAGTCTCAGTGCCTACTTCAATTCTCAATGACGCAAAAAGGGTCGTGGGTTCAATGTAGATTTTGATATAATATGAACTCCCTTCTTCTACTGGACAGTACTGGGGATCTCTTTCTTCCTTTTCCTTTCTCCATAAGGTGTGATCTGAAGTACTACACATGGGTCACTTTACTTGAATTCTCTTTGTTGCTCTCCTTTTCCAGCCATAGACTCCTAATTGTATCTAAACATTTTCCCATAGTTTAATACTCAAATATCTCCATCTAAGTCACTATCCTCTCTCGACATCCTAAATCCATCCTCTCTTTACTCATCTTTCCCACTCTCAAACTGTCCTCTGGTCATCCCCTAGTTCCCCTATGTTCGCAAAGGGAACTAGCTATTAGAATCCATCTTCATGACATTCTTATCACACAATAACATCTTTATCCAAGTAGTTAATGCGCTCAAGTATATTCTACATGGACCCTTGAAAATTTCCCTCTCTCCGAGACTATAAAACTGGGTACAACCTACTGCAAACTCTATAATATAAGCCCCTAGTATATTATTCAACCAGAAATCTAGTGCACGAGAAACATTATTACTTATTGTATTGGGTTGTCTAATCAGTTAAGGAGTTCAATATCTTGGAGCTTCAGTCCTATATCTCCCAATGTTCTCCACTAGCCTTTCTAACCATTCAATCAAAATAATAGGAAATTCACCAAAGAAAATTTCATGGAGATATGTGAAAACATACCTTTGTAACCATTGTTTTTCGCTGAGCCTAGGGTTTCTATTCTATTCTCTGGAAAAGTCTTGTTGCTTCCTCTCTATCCATTCTTAAATTTCTTTCCTATTTGGCTTCCAAAACATTCCCTTCAATTACATTTCTCAGTCCCAACAATGGAACCATTTGTTGGGGCGCAAGGGGAAGACCTGGGGTTAATCATTCAAATACCAAAAAAACCTTAAACATTGATCCTTTTGAAATCACCTGCAGAGAAAGTGAAGTCTCACCTAAGGCATCTAGAGGGGTTGCATGAACCAAGGCTCTACAGTGATGAGAGGAAGTGAGACATTCTTTATGTTCTTGCTACCATTCACTCATGTGTGCAGTTCCCATTACTTAATAGTTACTTTATCATTAAACATAGTCTATGCGCAACATTATAACATCATATGTGATCCATACATTCAACATACATCATAAAGCATCATAAATTGCAAATACAACACATCACAACAAAGAGACTTACGTGGTTCACCCAACTTGGGCTACGTCCACAACTAATGGCTTCTTATATTATTCATTAAAAGTTTTCATACAATTGTGCACTACACTACAAAATATGCAACAATAACATCACCCAAACCTGCCTATTTATTTTGTTCCAGTGCGAGTTCACTACTCATTCATACCTCAGACTTCTTCCTCCACTTGACTTCCTTACCCAAAAAGAACTAGGAACTTCTCATATGTCGAAATCACTCAACTACTACTACTACTACTACTACTACTACTTCCTCTACCCAAAAACCCTTTACATATTTATACATAAAAGTAGGGATAAGCCCGTTACAAAAGTGGACAACATGTTCCAAAAACCCAATGGTTTATAACTATTTTCCACCTTTTGTGTGTTGCTCCATCACGCATCCTTCTGTCGAACTCTTTGACTTCTTGAAGTCTGCTCTCGTCGTGCACTTGGGTCCATCTTCTAACTGCCTTTTTTTCTTTGACTTTATTTTGGCATAGATCTCAAAACTTATCCAAAATGACTCCAACACTGATTTGTTTCCCCCAAGGACTTGCATAGTGCCAAAGGAATTATGCACCAAAACATTCCCTACAAGAAAGTCCCCTAGATTGGTTTGCTTTGGCCACTTAGAATTTCTAGCCAAGACGTGGGTTTCATCACTTTCATAAGTTTCAAGGAAAAGCAATGGTGAGTGAGTGCACTAACTACCCATTCCTATTTTTTGGCTCCTAGAAGTGGCCCTAAAAACCATTGAAGCCACATGTATACTCAAACAACTATGGAATTTAAAGCCTTTGTAGTAGCTAATGTATTGGTTGTGGCCTTTGTATGTTGGTTCTTGACCATGTTGGTCATATTTCCATTTTTCACAACTTCAGTCCATACACGTTGTTGAGGCCCATGCACCTTGTTGAGGCATCAAGACCCCCCATTTTTTTAGATTTGGGGACCCTCCTTTTATTCCTTTGCAAAATTGATGGTTTGATTTAAGGTCCTATTTTACATGTATTTGATTTTATAGACTTATTAATACATGTTGCGTAATTACTTATGTTGATTCCTTAGTTCACATTGCGAATGATGTTTCTTTACAGGATTTTCACAGTCATAATATATTTTGTCAATTCCAAATTTTGGCCAAGTAAATCTAATGTTGTAGATTTTATTAGTATATTGCATGGAGAAAAAAATTCTCATCATTTCAAGGTTTCCTAGGTACCTCTGATGCATGCCATTGTTAAGAAAGGATTGATATTAAATTAGGCTAGCATTATGATGAAATCCTTATCAAAGGTCAAGTTCTATGAACTTGACTGTCCCCCTAAATTTTAAATGTCTTTGTACTTGATGAATATAATTTGCACCAACAATGATTTTATGGGAATAGGCTGGTGTTGGACTCCCATCGATCCCTCGGAACAATTTATTGTCAACTTATGTGGAAGAACAATATATGAGAAACTTTACTCAAATATGTCATTATTTCTTTTCACATTTGTATAAACTTATCTTTTTTGAGGAAGCACCTAGATGGACCGAGGAAGCCATAAATTTATTAAATGAGATGGGATGTTGGTATCTATATGATCACTTTACTATATCAAGGTATATGAGATGACCAAGCCACCTCATTTATTACCCAAATTCGTTCCAAACAAGTTTTTCATAAGAGAGATTACCTATCAGACTATTTTTAATTTTTAATGTCACCCTAAGTAAAGCTCACAAGAAGTGTTATCTTGCTTATCCCCTTTATATTGGAATGTATGGTCTCGACAACTCCATTTTTGGTGAGTTAAAAGTTGATGCCATACTGGGATGCAATTTCAGAGAAGGGAGGTTCGAGAGGCATGATCCAAAATATGTGATAGAATTGCATTGTAAATAAGTTGAATTTAATTGGCCTTATAAACATTAGGATTGGGAGGAGGATAAATCATTCAAGGAGTTAAGGCTTAAAAATTGTGAAACAAAGGAAAACTTGAATACAGAGTTCAAATATAGAGGATGAAGCTTATAAAATGGTGAAATTTACTGCTAAAGTAGCTAAATTACAAAATGAGATTGAAGAAACTAAGAGAAAAAAATACTACTAAAGCAACTAGGATACAAAAGTAAGCTAATGAAAAAGTTGAGCAAGAAATACCAGCAGTTGAACAAATGGCTCAAAAATAAGCCACTACTGAAAAGAAATTGGAAGAAGAAAAAAATAAGTTGTAGGAAAATAAATAGAGGAAAAAGGTTGAGACAAATACCAAAGTTGAGAGAAGAAAGAAGAATCAACAAGAGAGACTACAAATCATGTTAGCAACGTCAAGGTCTCAGCCAATTGGTGAAGTATACACAAATCAAATATTTGCAATAGTAAGTTCATATAGGATGATTACTTAAGGTGATGTACATGTACCCATGCCTATTGATGTATCTGAATTAGATAATTTCACATTTGAGAAAAAAAAAAAAAAACTGAGAAAACTTGAGGAAACCCCATAAAAGAAGGAAATTTTCCATTGTTAAATAGATTATATTGATGTCCCAAGAAATTGTCTTCAATGTTAATGATACAAGACTAGAAACCATAGATTTTGAAGGGCTAACATTTCATGAAGGAGCTATTGATGTTTTTGGATCCATTGTCGGGAAATCGAGGCAACGACAAGAAAAAATTGGAAAATAAAGTAAATTATTATCGAACTAATCAATGTTATCCCCCTAGTTTAACAAATTGTTCCTTTAAAATTAAATATAAGTTGAACACTCAAAAAATAATGTTTTATGATAAAGTGTAGGTATTTCAAAAGCACATCAACACCCTTCAAAGACACCTTTTAGCCTGGAAAGTTCAATGAGAACATGTTTAATTATAGTTTAATTTTATTGCAAGGTGGTAGAAATACATGAAGGAACTTGATCCAAAGGTTTCCTACACGATTGAAGATGAGCCCATTGGTATTGTTTATGGTTTAGAATATTAGAATAATTTGGAAAAACATCATGTCAAAACATTAATTTGACTTGGATGGATTCACTAAGATATGGCATGCGATACAAAGAGTAGTATCGAAATGCAATGTACCAACCTTAGCTTCCATAAATGACTTATTTGACTGAGATCAAGTATATAAGAAGTACATGACACCATTACTCATGAAAAATAGTCTTTCATTTCCATTTATACAGTTACCACCAAACAACTAAAGGATCACATGAAATTCCCTTCAAAGATTAGTGTTATATTGAAGTCCACTTTTCCAAAAGTGGAAAAAAATATTAAAAAGTCGAAGAGGAATATTGTGTCGCTTATGGTTCCACTTAATCAAGTTTCCATAGATCAAGTATATCAATGAAACATTTGAAGCTTTGAAGGCCTCCAATGATAGACAAAAGGCAAAAGTTCAATCATCAGTTATTGAAATTGAAAGTCTAAGGAATTAGGGAAAAAAATGATTTACTTTCTTGCAACTAATTTTATTTTATGTATAGATATGAATGTAAATGATGGAAGAAGGGATTTTTTGAGACTTAGTTGTATGGAACTAATTTTCCATAGATCAAGTATATCAATGACACATTTGAAGCTTGGAAGGCCTTCAAGGTTAGACAAAAGGTGAAAGGTCAATCATCAGTTATTGAAATTGAAATTCCAAGGAATTACGGAAAATTTTGATTTAGTTTCTTGCAGTTAATTTTATTTTATGTATAGATATGAATGTAAATGATGGAAGAAGGATTTTTTGAGACTTAGTTGTATGGAACTAATTTTCCATAGATCGGGTATATCAATGAAACATTTGAAGCTTGGAAGGCCTCCAACGATACACAAAAGGAGAAAGGTCAATCATCAATTATTGAAATTGAAAGTCCAAGGAATTAGGGAAAAAATTGATTTAGTTTTTTGCAGTTAATTTTATTTTATGTATAGATATGAATGTAAATGATGGAAGAAGGGATTTTTTGAGACTTCGTTGTATGGAACTAATTTTCCATAGATTTAGTATATCAATGACACATTTGAAGTGTGGAATGCCTCCAATGATAGACAAAAGGCGAAAGGTCAATCATCAATTATTGAAATTGAAAGTCCAAGGAATTAGGGGAAAAAATGATTTATTTTCTTGCAGTTAATTTTATTTTATGTATAGATATGAATGTAAATTATGGAAGAAGGGATTTTTTTAGACTTAGTTTTATGGAACTACTTTTCCATAGATCGTGTATATCAATGACACATTTGAAGCTTGGAAGGCCTCCAACGATAGACAAAAGGCGAAAGGTCAATCATCAGTTATTGAAATTGAAAGTACAAGGAATTAGGGAAAAAATGTATTTAGTTTCTTGCAGTTAATTTTATTTTATATATATATTTGAATGTAATTGATGGAAGAAGGGATTTTTTGAGACTTAGTTGTATGGAACTACTTTTGTATTTTTAATATGAAAATCTTATTGGAAAAATTGATTCTATGTATGTATGGTTGCTTAGACTTTTTCTTACTTTCATGCATTTTAGAGTTCTTGCGATTCTATTGGATAAACATGTTGTATACTAATCTTACGGTACTCACCTTATATTTCTTGTTATTTTAAATGGTATCAACAAATGGATACATAGTCATTAACTTGTTTTTTTTATGTTAGGCTAACCTCCATTTACATTGAGATACATGAACTCTCTATGTATATACTATTGAATTGTTTCATGGTTTTTACTACATTTGATTTAATTGATTTTATATCCATTTATTTGTTATTATTCTTGGCCAGGAATCGTAGATTAGGACCACATTTTCATACTACATACTTCGTTAGGATTAAATACTTTTAATTTTTTTCATTTCATCAAAATTATTAAAGGTATTTGGCCTACAATTTGTTGAGTTCCCTTCTCCAAACAAATTGATTATGAGTGGATCATTATATAATTTTTCATCTATCTTGGTACTTTCTAGGAGGAAAAAATGTGAAGAATTGTCATGCAAGGCCATTTTAGTGGTAGGTCTCAGTTTGGTGATTTGGAATTTGAAAACTTTTAGAGAAATTTGATGCATCAAACAACTTTTTGGAGTCAAAACTTTGTGAGCTAAGCACCCACCCCCTCAATGTTATTCTATACATTGTAAGCTTTCCAATGCTCCAAAAATAACCTCAATTAGAGTTCATATGAAAAAGTTATTCCTCCCATAAGTTGACCTACCTTGTTGATCATGATGGTATTGAGTGGATGCCACGTCAACCCCCATTACTCACACATGTTGGACTAGTCATGTGTGGACTTTTAAGAATATTCTAGAGGGTCCAAAACTGCAAGATACTAGATATATAAAATATGCAGAACATAAATGAAATGCTAGAAATGACAGAATAACAGTAAAATATCCAGCATAATCTTCACAATACACAGAAATGATATACGAAATAGCAACAGAAACAACACTTTGATTCAGATAGCAATGTTCACAGGCCTCTTCGATGGGGCAACCTCCAATCGAGCTGTGCTCTGTTACAATAATCTCCAAGCTAGGGTTTTCATACCTTCGACCCTTATTTATACTAAATGTGTCTATTAAGAGAAGCATCTAGAGGAAGATCCTTCTAGAAGCGGAAGCTTCTATTAGGTCTTCTTACATCC
>JZKD02S1771828.1:41710-68978 GCA_000966675.3 Picea glauca
TACGAAATAGCAACAGAAACAACACTTTGATTCAGATAGCAATGTTCATAGGCCTCTTCGAGGGGGCAACCTCCAGTCGAGCAGCGCTCTGTTACAATAATCTCCAAGCTAGGGTTTTCATACCTTCGACACTTATTTATACTAAATGTGTCTATTAAGAGAAGCATCTAGAGGAAGATCTTTCTAGAAGCGGAAGCTTCTATTAGGTCTTCCTACATCCACCTTATTCTATTTTATTGAAAGGTCTTATTAATATTGACCTTTATTACATCCGAATACATTGATCTACCTATGTGCGGGTTAGGACCTTAACAAAAACCCTGACACTAATTGAGGGTTGAGGCATGAAAAAATCCTAGCCTTGACCCTAGATGGATATCAGGTTATGTTAAATGCTAAGCAACTAGGTAAGAAAGGGGTTTCATTATTTTGGTATAGTTATTGTTTCATAGTTGACCAAAGAATCTAGGAGTGGGATATTGAATCATAACATAGGAGGTAGAAGATTTTGCAATAACCATTCAAGCCATAGTGTCCATGGAAAATCCATAGTGAGTGCCTCTTTATTTGTACTTTCATTTCATAAATAAGAATAAAAAAGTGAGTAGATCATATGCATTCCTTTTAGCTAGGTTTTCTCTCATATTGGGTTTCCTAGGTCATGCCTTATGTTCATTTGTGTGGATGGTGTGTTCATTTGCTTGTTTCTTTCATTTCGGTGTTAGTTATTTCCATAATTTTGAGCACTACGTAATTAATAATAAATCTAATATCTAAGGAAATAAGTTGCATAGTAAAATATTTCAGATTGGTTGTGATGAATTGATTTGGTGGAATATCCATGGTATTTTACATGTCATGAATTAAAGTATAATTAGGACTTTGAAATCCTATAGTAGACAAAGGGAAAATTCCCACATCAACATACCTTCACCTATTTTAGGAGCTTGATAAGTTTTGGTGGTAGGGGTGAGATGTGATCGGAGTAGGTGGGGTTATTTTAGTTTTAGACTGTGTCATAAGTGGACAGTCATAGATTTGATAGTTTGAGCTTTTGCAACATAAGAAGGTACAAGGAAAGTTGATATATCGAGTTGAATAGCGATGGATCACATGACTCCCAACCTAAATTTAAATTAATTCCTTTAGGTCTTTTGACAAGTTGACTGAAACACAAATACAACATTGGGGCCAAGGGTTGAAGAAAATCTTGAGCTCTTCACAAATAACTTCCCCTAGAGGGGAGACAATTTGTTGAATCATTGGAAAAAACTACATGGGAAAGATAGGGAAGTCTACCAAAAGTAGGCAAGCTAGCTAGGCCTCTCAATCAATTCATAATTCAAGGGACCACTAGTTCATGACTACAAGGGTATGCTTGCAAACCTAGGGGCTATGCAAAAAGAATTCTTGGACATGGGTAGGGTTACTAAATTATATCAAGAAGAAGCCTTTAGCTAGGTCTGACATGTGAATGCATTGCCAACCAAACGTTTCCCAAACCTCACGGATCTAGTTCTTGATCATTACCTTGCAGACACTCGACCCACATAAAGTACCCCATTATGGATCCCACCTGGAAAAATTCACAAAACCATCATATTCAGTATAAGAAATCTCAATATCTAGCTCGGAAATAGCGTTGTCATTACCTTGTGGTATACCTTTTGGATGGACTTTCATGTATCCTTTGGTGTCATCACCATCCATAAGTGTGGGCACACTACCATAAAAAATGAGAGATAAGTTAGGAGAAACCATCAAACCTTACCTTATGGAGAAAGGGTTATTAACCTAATAAACAAGCAAGACAATGCAATCACTTCCACATGTCTAAATATTATGACCTCAAAACATCACATCACCATAAAAACTACTAAAATCCCTAACTATCCCAATCAAGAAATCAAATTATGATTATTCACCCTCAAAAAAAACTTATCATATTTAACCTTTCAACAACATAATTCAATGTTTTCCTTAAATTTAATTTTACATGACATAACATCACTAATATGAGTATATATACAATGCTAAATTATGAAGACAAAGTAATGGAAAAACAACATAGTTCACACAACATTGAGTCCTTCACTCAAGTTCTATTCATATTCCCACATGTTTAAATGACCATATGGGTAAAAATATAAATAAAATTGCACTCCTATCAAAAAGACAACGTTGCCTTAATTATCAAATAAATCCAACTTCCAATCAAAAGCAAGGCATGTCTTGATTGTCAAATAAAGAAAGGCTAAACCATTTCCACTTTATGTACCCCATGATATAATATCAACGCTATAATCACCAAAACCCCATGCTTCTCTTTCAAGTTGCAACAAAGCAAAGTAAGAAAGTTTCATTATGTGAGAGTCCTTTTACATTATGGTGATTTTGATCTTTTAAAAGATTCCATCAAATCTATGCAACTTGATCCAATACACCCATTGCTTTTAGCACAACTACCAACTTTACCTCTACATTCGTGATTTCTTAAAAAAATATAAAAATGAGAATCAATTTATTTGATTAAAAATAAATAAATATAAAGTTTTTAATATCGAATTTAGTTTGTAACTTTTAGATAGAGATTTATTATAATTTCTTAGACAAAAAAAATGTTAAAAAATTATTAGATATATTTCTTTATATATTTCTTTTAAATATATAAATTTTCACAATTAATGATAAATATAATTTTAAAGAGGTTTAATTTATTTATAAATTTTTAATTATTTTATTAAAAATAAACAAATATAAAATTTTAATATCGAATTTATTTTACATCTTTCAGATAAAAATTTATTGTAACTTTTTAAATCATAAATGTTAAAAAATATTTCTCTATGAGGATTTATATATATATATTAAAATATATAAATAATTATAAATACAATTTTAAAATAATTCTAACTTTAATATTTATTTTTTATTTTTCTTTAACTCATCTTTAAACTAAATCATAATGCCCTCGGATGGGGTGCCAAGTGCAAAGAATGGGCACGTGGAGGCTCGAAGGGAGAGGCCATTTATGGTGGCTCTCACCTCCAACTACAGCCATTTATGAAGGCTTTCACCTCCTTCGGCCACCAGTTATTGATGGAGCCTCTCACGCGTGAGCAAGGGCCGGCCAGCCAGAGCATTAAGCTCTCGGCGTTAATGGTGGCAGCCATGGTTTATGTCATTATCCGTGTAACCGGACCTCTCAGAATGCATTTGAAGCTTGTTGAGCAGAGCAAGAACCGCCACACAGGAGGCATCCTAGCACTTGCCCTCACTCTCACCATGCCACGGGCAAGGGGAAAACCTCGTAGAGGAGCCGGCTAGTACGCGGCGGATGCAAGAAAGAAAAGGCACAAGAGTTTTGAAAGAGCTCTGCTCTTGGCCAAAAGAAAACGACGAGGTGACGCCACAGCAGCAAGTTCGCCCCCTCGAACCTATGTCGAAGAAGACCTGTCCTTAGAGCTCCCATCAGACTTCTCTGAGAGCCGACTGTTTATCGTCCCAGATAATTGGGACCCTCCAACGAGCTTTGGACAAGTAGCACTAGCACCCAATTTAAACGAGACTCGCGGCCCCAGTGACGCTCCGAATGTAGAATTCGACACCTGCCCAGTTGAGGAGGAGATGTCGGAATGCACAGTCGACCCGCAGATGCAGAGGAAGATGCCGAGCCACATGGAAATGGAGGCTAAAACAAAGTCGCCACCGTTCCTACATCCAGAGCACCTGAACTTGATCTTTGAATTGCGCAGCTTGGTGGAGGATCAAATTTTCAGAGCCGTTCGCGTCAGCCAATGCTTAGACATGCTCTACGTAGCCTACTCCAGGGTCACGCCTCGGTGCCAATGCCCCACCTGTGCTCAGCCCTATGTCATCCCTATCAATGGCGACAAAGCAAAGGAAGGATGCAAGGACTCCGACAAATAGGTTCTGTTGTTTCCTATGGTCTCCAACTCCTTTTCTTTTACTGTTTATCAGAGCTGTAGCTCTTTAGTTACTAGCTTAGTTAGCTTTAGAACAGACTTTCCTATACTGCTAAGGACGATGGACATGCACCCTGGTTTCCTTCGAGCAGGGTGACGAAACATGAGGCTTGATTTTGCATGCCGTTGTGGACAGGCCAGCTATCCAAGTTTCCTGTATAGACAGAACAGCTGGCATCTGTATGTCAAGTGTATTTCTTTTTTTGAAGATTTAATATAACATGTTTCGCCCTTTTTTTACTTATTAAAAAAAAACAAAAATCGTAATGTATTTACTTCCTTTTTTTTAAAATTACTCTAAATATTTTTTTTTTACCTTTTAACCTTTCTTACTTCCTTTTCTTTAAAATTACTCTAAATATTTTTTTTTACCTTTTAACCTTTCTTTCTGAAATTCCATAAATAACTTTTAGTACTTATTTATTACCTTGATCTTAAATAAATTAAACTAAACTAACAAAATTCTAAAAAGGCATTGGGCAAGTACGTTATGTGAGAATATTAACATTTGCATTGCCCAAAGAATCGTATGCAAAAGTTTTTGAGTGGTAACGGTTCATTGTTGGTTGAATTGTTAATTTTTTATTTTTTTTAAGTATTTATCAATTTTATTTTCCAATATGTATGTTTTAGTGGGTTAAAGTGGTTTGATGAGATGGTTAAGAGGTAGGTTTTACATTCTTTCTACTTAAGTTTAAATTTTTAATGAGATTCTGGCACATTGTAATAAGGCTAGAAGAGTATACGGTTCATAGATAGAGGTTCATTTCAACGTGTTTCAAGATACTTCAACCCTTACTAAGTCACAAATTCTTAGTATATTTAGCTTACCAACTATCAGATATACCCTTGAATTATAGTGATAACTAGTTAGTTTAATCCTAAACCTAATTTATCGATTCTCATAGTGATGTGTTCTCCTTTCTTTTAATCTAAACTTCATACACAATTATAATTTAATTAATTTACTAAAATGATTACCTTTCAAAATGTTGTATACTTACTTGAAGATGGTTGTACTTAGAGAGATGATAATTATCTATATAGATTTTCATATGATTTATTATAACAAAAAGTTACCAATGAGCGTAGATTGATTCACACGATATATGTAATGTTTAGTAATATAAAAAACCAAACGTTGCCCCACTACACCAAGGATGGAGGAAGAGGGAAACACCAAGGATGGAGGAAGAGGGAAGGGGTTCATAAATACATAAGGGTTATTGCTTAAAATACTTTTTTTTTCATAAAAAATTACTCTTTATATTTATGATAATATAAAACTTTTACATCTAAAAAGTCTCTCTTCCTTATGTCATAAAGATCATAAGTCTCTTGAACAATATTCCCAGTATATTCACAATAAAACCTCAACCCATAATACTGCTTTAAAATTATCAAATGAGAAAAGCACCAACACTAGTAACATATGGAAGCTATATACTAAACCCTTATAGTCCCAAGCTGATAACACAAAGTTCTCAATAATAGAAAAATGCATACACAAGTGCCCAATACCTTCTTACAAAACAGAGATAAAGAACCACTCCCTCAAGGATATCCAATTGCGCTAGTAAATGTCTAGAAACTGAAGTGGCCCCTCATGTTTCCCAACGCATTTGTAGTAAATGAGCTTCCCAAGGTCCTTTATGAGTGCCTTCTTTGATAACATATCCGCCTCTTGATTGTATTTTATGTATACGTGATCAAAGGATAATAATTGGAACTGGTTGATTAATACCGAGATGCTATCCATCCAACAATCCAATGAGACAACCTGAAGACGGCCTTTCCTGTTTAACCAGTCAATGATTATCTTGGAGTCTCCCAGTACGTGAAGTTCCTGAATGGATAACCGGAATGCCAAGGAAAGTAGTGCCCACACACCAAGTAATTCGGCTCGAGTGTTAGTACCAGGCCCACAATTAAGGAGCCAGTGGTAGCTTCTTTGATCATTAATCCTTATGACGCCTCTCGCTCCGCTGTTCAATCCATTTGTTGCTACCGCTTAGTCAAACCAACCCATCGTGCCTCCCTTTTCTAGAACAGGCACCTTAACTCGTTGGATAGCCTCCGGAGGATTCTTTTTATATTCCCTGTATGAAAATAAACCACTATGAATAACATTCGGAATCCTGGGAATGCATTCATCAAAGACCGCAAAGTTGAGCTCTCTCCAGATAGACCAACAGATTATAGCCGGGAGAGTGGGCAGATGTGAATTTTGGACACTCCAATATTTGTAGCAGTCAATTAAATTATCCCCCACCTAGTTTCCAGTATAGTTGATAAACTTTTTAAGGCTGATCCAAACCTCCTGTGTGAAGGCGCACTCTAGAAATAGATGTTGAGTTGATTCTGTACTTTTCATGCATAGTTTACAAACACCGGGACCTATGAATCCTCTTCGCTGAAGGGTCTCCCACGACAGAATTTTATTTTCCATCATTAACCAGAAAAAGAGCTTAATTTTCAGTGAACAATCCCAATCCCACATGGCCTTACACCAACCACCAGACTTATAGATCCATTTACGACTTTCGATTGCTAGATACATGTTCCTTACCATTACCTAACTAGACTTGTTACCTCCAGTCCATTTAAGTTGATCAGATTTATCCTACAGTATAATACCATTGTTAATAAGAGCAACGCGGTAAGCTTGCCATTCAACCCGTAAACACCCAGTCAATTCCAAATCTTCACTAGATATCCAATTGAATGTGATCCGGCCCACCTGTGACATTGCTTTAGCCTGGAATAGATAATACATTTATTTTCTATTTATCGCCTCAATCAATTCCTCCGATAAAATAGCTGACTGACCCATCCCCGGGATGTAATCTTTCCCAATCAAGATATAGTGCCCATTCCCCAGGCTCCATGCCAACCAGTGAAGTAATAGATGGAGGAACTTTAATAAATATTTCCATACCTTAGAACCTTTCTCCTTTGTAATATCCATTGTTCGGAGCCAGCTAGCAGTAGATACAAATGGCATGTACTTATCTTTTATAACCCTATTCCATAACCCCTCCTTCATCAATGCTCTCCAAAGAGTGTTAGCAGCCAGGGCTTTACTAAAATCTGGGATATTCCGCAATCCCCATCCCCCATAGATATTTGGTCTTGCAATCTGCTTCCAGTCACAGAGATGCAGGCTTTTCTTTTTTTGAGCTCCCGTCCATAAAAAATTGTATATGAGTTGGTGAATTTTAATAATTATCGGAGAAGGCAGATTCACTAAAGTCAACCAGTAAACTGGCTGACTCTCTAAAACCGCTTTGATCAAAGTCAGATGTCCCCCTAGAGTTAACCACCGATTGCACCAGTGGTTAATCTTTTGATCGTATTTCTCAATGAGCCAAAGCCAATCCTCACTTTTGTATCTATCAATCTTAAGGAAATACCCAAGGTATCTAAACCCATCTGAAAGTGCTTGATAATTATAAGGCAAAATATAATTTAGTGAGTCAAGAACCAACTGGCAAACCCCATACTGATAAAGAGTAGTTTTTTGTGAGTTTACCTGTAGACCCAATGCCAAGAAGAAATGGTTTAAAACCCTACTTATCTCCCTCCATTCCACAAGTGAATCATTTGTTAGGATGAGGATATCATCGAAGTAGATGCAAGATTCGGATAAATCTCGAAACCTTTATACCGGACAAAAGACCTTCCCCTTTACTTTTTTTTAAGGAAAGACTTAATCCTTCCATAATGAGAATGAATAGTAGGGGCAACAGAGGACACCCCTGTCTAAGTCCTCTCCCACTACTAAAAAAATATGCAGGTTATCCATTTATGAGCACCGCAAAGGACGTTGATGTAACACTTCCCATGATCCAGTTAGTCATCATAAGCCCAAATCCACATTGGAGTAAAACCAACTTGAGGAAATCCCAGCTAATGCAGTCATATGCTTTTTTTAAGTCAGTTTTAAGGATTAAAGCCTTCAATTGTTTCTCTTTAATGCTATGTAGACACTCCTGTACAGTCCCAATTGCATCCCCAATTTGTCTACCCTTGAGAAAGATGAATTGCTCTTTCGATAGAGTACGGGACAGAATCTGTCTAATCCTCTTGGAAATTATCTTTGTAATGATCTTATAGCAAAGATTGCCCAAATCAATCGACTGAAAGTCACCAAATGTAGCTGGCCCATTTACCTTCAGGATTAATGCAATAAAGGTTGTGTTCATACCCTTATACATTGCCCCTATCATGCGTGCCTCTTCCACTACTTCTACCAAATCAGATGCCACCAACTCAAAGAAGTGTAGGTAAAACTCAACATTGCACCCATCCGGGCCTAGGCTCTTATCCTTCATAAACCCTTTCAGAACTTCAAGTACTTCCTCCTTGGTAACCAGGTTCTCCAATACTTGCACCTCCTCCTCCATCACCAACCTGTAATATTGATTAGTTGCCTCAATCTATTCCACAATTCTGTTGTCCGTTGATTCTTGATAAAAAGACCTAAAGTAACACAAAGCTTCAGTTTTTATGGCCTCCTGCCCCAGGTGTGACTGTCCCCGATCATCCAATATTTCCCAGAGATGTTTTTTATTCCATCTAAAACTAGCATATTGATGAAAATACTTCGTATTTTTGTCACCATTTTTAATCCATAGTGTTCAGATTTTCAAACGCTAGCGGGCTTCCTCGTCCATCAAATAAGAATTCTGATCCAATTCTAACTTCTTCAGACAAGCTCCCTGGTCATGACTTAAACCACTTTCCTAACTTTGTTTAGTCAGTTTAACTAATTCCCCTACTAGAGTTGCCAACGCTCTATTATCCATAATCTTCTTTTGTGCTTTCCAACTCTTGGTATGATTCTTTAAATTAATTAACTTGTGTACAATTCTCCTTTGGGCACCTGCCACACTACAGAGGTATGGAGCATTCCAAACCAACTGGACTAATACCCCAAATGACTCATCCTTCAAAATGGCATGATTGAATTTAAATGGACAGGCCACCGAGCTATAGCCATTGTTCAACTAAAAGAATATCGACGCATGATCTGATAAGTATGGGTGTCCAACCCACGATCTAAATCTTGCAATTTCATGCAATAAACCTTCTGCCACATATACTTTGTCCATCCTTTTTTGAATATTTTGTTCACCACTTCTTCCATTACACCATGTGGGAACTAACTCTGATGGCTTCACATCCACCATACGATTCTTCTGAAAGAGATCTCTGAATAAGCCTGTCAATGGATCAGGGCGAGCATCCACCCCCCACATTTCATCTATGTTGGTAGTGAAGTTTAGGTCACCAACCAAAATGAGGTTTTCCTATGCTAATAATCCATTGGATTCAACCTGTTCCCAGAACAGTCTTCTCCTCGTGCAAGGACCATATGCATTTATAAAACTAATCCTGCTATTGTCAGGCTTATGAATACCTATCAGCAATATACCACCAACGCTTAGAAATGGGTTAAGATCATAAATACTGGGGTTCCAAGCAGCCAGAAGCCCTCCCAACTTCCCAACTGCACTAACCACACATATGTACCAAGTAGGACAAAGAGAATATATAAAATTACGGGCCTTCAATTCATCCACAAGTGTTTCTTGAAAAAACACAATATCCACCTTAGTAAACTCTAAAATATTACATAAAGCAGGTAGTTTATGGGGACCCCCCACCCCTCTAACATTTAAAGATAAGAGGATCATGGCTTAGCCCTGGCAAGGGCCTTCATGCCTCTAAGTAGCCTTGAATCAGATGTAGTATCCGGATTGGTGACAGGAGCCGAAGACTATCTAGACTTCTTTCTATCGCTCATGGTTTTGAGAGGAGATAGTTCCACACCTATACCCCTAGACTAGGCCATGGCATTACCTTGTGACTTGTCAATAGGATCCAACTTGCTTTCCATGATAGGTTGTTGGTGAACCTGTTGTCCCAAATAAGTCGGCAGTGGTATGGGATCTATAAGTCCTCTATAGGAGGGAACTAGTGTATCAAACATAGCATCAAGTCCCGGACTTTGAAAGGTAATCAGGGTATGGACAGATGTAATATCCTCACCAGGGAGGGTCTGTGTAGGAACAGGGGTCGGTAAGTTAACCTTCACCATGGAAAGTGGTTCAGCTAACCCTGCTAGGCTTGTCAGAGATTCACCTGAACCCACAGTCTCCTCAACCGAATGTCTTAGTCCATCAAAAGTTTCCTCTGCCAGTGATGATTTCTCAATAAAATCTCATTCCCAAGCAGGGAGTTTAGAAAATAAAATAGGACAGAAAGTTTGCAACTTACCAAGGATGGATCCTGAGTGGTCAGTCCCTGAATCACATTCATTGGTTCCAAAGGAGTAGCCCCCCAATGCCTCTGGTTCCACTTCCTCCATATAGACATTAAATAGTGGAGAGTCCTTGTCATCTTCAATGTCTACAGAGCCGATCCAATTTGTACAATCCATACGTAAGTGACCAGTCCTCCTACAGTATGAACATTTAAATGGGATTCCCTGGTAATCGAGGCGTTGAGTCATCACTTGTCCCCTCCATTATATTTCCATCGTCTCCATCAAGCCTGCAGTGACATCGATATCGACCAAGACTCGCGCCATGCGCTTGTCGGTAGTCCCTAGAAGACTCTCCTCTACTTTGAGAAATTGTCCCAGAAGATTCCCAATAGCATTCAACACCGAATGGTTCCATAGGTTTAAGGATAAACCAGAGAGGAGAACCCATACATGGCGGCGGCTGAAATATTCTTTCGCCAGATCAAATCCCATCCTCCGGCGTTTCAACATGAGGCTCCCCCCAACAAAATCCCAGAAACTACCAAGAATGACTTCATCATCTTCAGGCATTTTGAATACAAGGTTGAACCACCCATATGTCAGAGTAAGATATTCAGGCACATAGCCGAGTAAGGGAACCCAATGTAATTCCATCCAGTCTGCAAACGAAGGATTACTCTTAGTTTTATAGGCAAAATGCCCCACCAGTGCACAAAGGGAAAGTTTTCACGTCTCCTCCAAGACGACATCCATACCTATAACCAGTTGTCTCTTCTATCTTTTGGGTTTCCAGACCCTCGATACTTTCTTCTGGCTTTTATCCTTAACACTAAAATGTTCTCATTTATGTGCACCAGAAAAAACCAATCGGTTTTGTATAGTCCTGTGTGATACCAGGAGGATTCTTTGAGCCACCTTCACCACTCGGTAAAGAGCCCAAGCTTACACCTCCTTCAATGAAACGGTTTGTATACTTGCCAACACCCTGAAAACTCGAGTCTGCCACCCTAAGAGGATTAGACAGAGAAGATGGTGGTACCTTGTCTACAACGTTTAATGCATGAGTTAAAGCACCCCCCCCCCACAGTCATTCTTGCACAGTGCATCAACCGTTGCAAATATGCCAACTCGCTCCCATTCCGCCTCGTCAACCGCACCTAAGAGCGCACTAGCTTCGAGGGCCATAAATCAAGGAGGATTCTCCCAATTAGGAGAAGATTCCAGGGACATATAAGTTAGAAAAAACTGGGTTGACAAGACTCCTAGAAAATACTTCTTTAAAATTATAAATCACACTGAATGGTTGGTGGAATCCTTATTAAATCCCTTCCCATGTTAAATCCCACTAACAAAAAAGCCGGCCTTCAGCTCCCTAGGCGAATACCAGTAAATAGCCCCCAAGCTATACCCCCTACCACCACCTACACTAATGGCTTCGAACTGGCCATAACTCAGAAGAAAACTAAACTCTAACTATCAACCATTTTCTAAAATTAGTAATACTGCCATTAACACTTCCCTGAAGGTTTGAAAATAGTCCTATATCCGTCCATAGTGTCAAACCCTCATTGCTTAAAATACATGCACCTTGAACAAAGGGTAAATGATATTTTTCATACTTGGGCATACAATTACAATAATTTATATTTCACGTAAAGGTGAAACCCACTCGAGTTTATCTTCGACATCTTTTGTCTTTTAAAGTTTATGATATCTTCACAGTGAGGAAAATGTTCCTCAAAATTATGTAAAAGCAAAAATATAATTATATAATTACCAATAAAAATCACAAACCATTTTAATTTATTTACAAGTATATGGAGTGGTTATAACAATTCAATAAGCAATGGTAAGTATAGGTATAATTGATCATTTATGTGGAATAATGGTTATAGCCATGTTATTATGAGATAGTGAGGATTATCGGGCATGATTAAGTATTTATTATTACATATAAAAATATATATAAATTTATGCTTAAACTCTATATATAGAGAGAGAATATGTGTGTGCTATCTTTATAAAAAAACAGAATTTATAATTTATTAATAAAATATGTTTATATATACTAATAAAATTAAGAAATTTGAATAATAATAATTTTTTCAACTTAATGGGGATGATGATTATTTTTAGAGATTTACAATAAATAAAATAAACAAATATGTAATTATTAATTTTGTTTAATAAATTATTTTTATGATTAAGACCGGTAATATGGTATGGGATGAAGAGTATTTGGACAACTCAGGGGATTCCTCAGACGAACAACAGATATGGTCGGTGTCAGGTGGCCTCCCCTCTGTGTCTGTCTTCGACATGCCCTTTTCAGACTACGACATGGCAGACGGAGATGTAGATGTTACATGTCCCGAGCCTAGTGGCTAGGCTGGTGATCGAGGTCATGGGGCCATATTTTATTATCGGGATTAAGGGGTGAGGGAGCTTAGGTTGGCTCGGGAGGTCAAGGCTATCTCTTTTGGCAATTTCACCCCTCTTCCCCCTGGAATTCTCTCAGAATGGTATCCCAGGGAGGCTCGACAACAAGAAGGGTTTCCTGAGAGGGGTTTTTCTTGGAGGTACCTTTTGAAGGACTCTAGCCAAACAAACCCCCTTTTGACATTCTTTCTAGGGACTTTTGACTCATTGGAAGAGACTTAAATCGATCACCCTCTCTCCATTTGGTTTGGAACCCCATTTCAGTTGCACCTGAGAATGCTCCAGTCAATTTGCTTTCTATCCATGAGTTGGGTATTTTATCTTCTCTAGATCCTTCACAGTTTCTAGTTTCTTTGCATCATTTATCTTCCAAAAACACAAGAGTGGGGGAATCGGGGAGAGGATCCTCCCATCCCATTGAGTTTCAGGAGGGCCAAGGGCAGACCCCATCCATTGGGGTTTCAGGGGAAGGGAAAAATTCTTCTTCAAAAGCACAGAAGTCGCATAAGTCATGACAAAGTATCAAATTGGTTCCAAAACCCCAAAAGTTGGTGTTTGGGGATGATATAATTCTCCCACATGTTCTGAAAATGGTGGAGATGATTGTTGTGGGATGAGTAAATGGTTGACATGTGGGGATAAATTCCCTGTGGGAGTGGGTAAACAATTCGTGGTCTGACACAATGGATCATTTTCCCTCGATCCACATCCTGTCAAATGGTTGGTTCATGTTTTGATTCCAGTCTCTGTCGAACATCTCCAAGATTTTGAAAGCCCCATGGTGCATTGACTCATCGCCAATGTTTTTGAAGAAATTGTCATCTTTATTTGACGCCATTCGAGAAAGGATAGATGAGCTACCAATATGGGTTTGTTTTCCTTGACTCCCAGTAGAACTATGGACATAGAAGGGTTTTGAATGTTTGGGTAATGTTCTAGAACGATACATGGATGCATACATGTCTTTCACCTCCATGGGAAAAATGTCTATGGCTTGTATTTTGGTTTCTCTGAAAATTCACAAACCTCTGGCGGGGGGAATTGAGTTATCTTGGTGGGACAGGTCCATCCTTCAAAAAATGGACTATGAAGGAATTCCCTTCAAATATCGTCGGTTTCATAAACATGGACATAATTCCATCGAATTTCATCTTCCTATGCAGGCGAAAAAGGACAAAGGCTCTGTCGGGTCAGCGCAAAAAAAGAGAGGTGCTTCATAATTGGGGGATGCTCACTCTGCACCCACGTTGAATCTTGGAAGGGTGGGGCAAGGGGATATCAGGGTTTCAATGGAAAAATCCACTATGTGCCATCAGGATAGGACACTTCCTCCTCTCTCCAGTAAAGAATATCATGTCAGTCGGGTTCTTCCAGATCAATCGGAAGCGACAACAAAAATGCCTCAACAAGGCATATATTCACATTTGGGTATGTCGCCTCATTCCCTTCCATCTTTAAATTTATTATTTCAATATTTATTGTTTTTTGGTAAAAAGTGGGTTGAACCATTGAAGAGTCTCCCTTTCTCCTCGGATTCCCCTCATAAAACCCCTATCTTCCCCTCTAATTTACCCCAGGCCAATATATCCTTCGCTTCTCATCTAATCTCAGGTCTCCCTCTCACATCACATTCATCCATGGAATCTTCAATTGATTCTGAGGAGGACCTGGAGGCCTATCAATTAAGGAATAGGAACATTCTGACATTGGGGGATATTAGCCACAAGATGAACGCTTTGGGATTGAACCCTTTTCCACCCATGATTGGGGAGGGGAGGGAAAGGAGGTCAAACCTTTCAAAGGCTCATACCACGACTACCATGGATATGGAAGTAGGTAGAAAAAATTCCATCATTGGGGCCCTTAGAGCAGTGTAATCCTCGGTCAGGGTTTTTGAATGAATATTCTCTCCTTTAATTGTAGGGGTGTGGTGGGCCCAAGGAAAAAATTCACTCTCCACAGGTTGGTGGAGTCTTCCCAGCCTAACTTGTTGCTATTTCAGGAGAATTTGGGGGATGGAAATCAAGTGGTTCCTTTGCTAGAGAAATTGTTTAAGGGTTGGAATTTTATCGGACTGGATTTAAGAGGGCATTCGGGGGTTTTGGCTATCAGATGGCACTCCAAATCAATACAAGTAATCAACTCTTGGGGATTTGAATAAGTCCTAAGAATAAAAGTATTTTTGGAAGATTTGGGTAGATACTTTTTAGTTCTCAATGTATATGGCCCCTCCCAAGACCATGTTCCTTTTTGGGACAATCTACTCAATAAATCCTTCCTGAAATTTGATGACCTCATCATGGGAGGTGACCTAAATTTCTCCCTAGGATCAACTAAGTGTTAGGTTCAAAGAGTTACTCTTGATGCTCTCACGGAATACTTCAAACATAAATTAGGGGAGGTAAGGCTATTGGACATCACCCCTATCATATTGATACCCACTTGGAGAAATAAGCATGTTGGAGAGGACTTTATTGCTAAGAGGATTGATTGCTTCCTTCTATCTGAACCTCTAGTGGAATCTCCACTAATATTTAGGAAATGGGTGGGGTCGAGAGGTGAATCGTACCATCACCCAATCTTCTTGGAGGTTGCAGGTAGACCAAAGAAACTAGCTAGCCTGTTTAAATTCAATTTAGCTTGGCTTCAAGAAGAGGACTTATTGAACCTTGCAAAGGAAATATGGGTCCCTATTGGGAAAGAGGACGAGATTGTGGTACAGTTTGCTCAAAACCTAAAAATAGTAAAAAAATGCCATTGTGGAGTGGGATAAAAGGAAGAAACAGACTGATGAGTAGGAGATTATAAACATTGAAGTAGATCTTCAAACATACTATGAATCGGAGGGTGGAGGCTTCGCCACCTTGGAAACAAAAGAGGCATTGGTCACTCTAGAGAAGACCAAAAAGAAATTGCTAGAAGCGAAGGAAGCATAATGTTTTTTAAAGAGTAGGTCACTATGGATGAAGAATGGAGATGGGAATACAAAACTCTTCCAAGTTTATGCAAAACGGAGGAAAATTTATAATACCATATGGAGCCTAAAGGATGATAATGGAAGAGAATACTCCTCCTTTTAGGAATTGGTCGAATTGGGCATAATTCACTTCAAAAATTTATTCAAAGTTGATGAACGAGTTTCCATTGATGTAATCGTGCATCTAGCACTTTTCTTTCCTCGTTTTGTAGAAGAAGATGATAACATGGCACTTATGGTAGAAGTCACTGAAGATTAGATAAAACAGGTGCTTCACAGCTTCCAAAAGGATAAGAGCCCCGACCTGGATGGGTGGTCCATAGATTTCTTTCTGGGACATTTTTATTTCATTAGGAAAGAAATTCTCAGGGTGGTAGAGGAGTCCGGCTCAAATGGATTTATGCACCCCCCATTAAATTCTACTTTCATTTCTCTCATCCCTAAGAAGGATGACCCCCAATTGTTTGACGATTTTTGGCTCGTCTCTCTATGTAATAGTATTTACAAGGTGGTGACAAAGATTATAAGCATAATACTAAAACCTTTCGTTTATAAAACAATCTCACAGGAACAATTTGATTTTATGGAAGGCAGACAAATTCATGAAGCTATTGGAGTGGCCCAAGAAACCTTGCATAACATGAAGACTAGAAATACTAAAGGTGTTGTGGTAAATATTGATCTTTCCAAATCCTATGACAGAGTTAGTTGGTTATATATTAGGATGCTTCTCACACATTTGGGCTTTGAAATTCCTTTTATAAATTGGATCATGAGTTGTATGTCTATTTTATCCTTTGCAGTCCCCATTAATGGGGAAAACTCGACATTTTTCTCAATAGAAAGACTGTTGCACCAGGGATGCACACTTTCCCCACTCTTATTTCTGTTGGTTGTAGAGGGATTTAGTAGGGCAATTGGGGATGCAAAATCTAGAGGTGAATTCCAATGTATTTCCATCTCCCAAAATCTAAGGATCACACACCTACTTTTTGTGGATGATGTCCTGATATTTTGATGCAGAATTAAGGGAGATGTAGAAAAGTTTTTCCATAACTTGGACCTCTTTGTTCAAGCAACTTGGATGGAGATAAATGGGGAAAAATCTACATTGTCACCCAATCTCATGGAGGAGGAGGAAATTAACACTTATAAGGAGCTTTTCCCATTTTCATTTCTTCCTTTTGATGCAGGATTAAAGTATCTGGGATTTCATCTTAGGCTCAATAACTACAAGAAGGAGGATTGGAGCTGGATAGTAGCCAAACTCGAAAAAATATTAAAATCTTAGAGTTTTCATTGGCTATCCAGAGCAGGGAGACTGGTACTAGTCAAGTTTGTTTTAGAATCCATTATGGTATATTGGATTTCATTATCCTGGTTACCGAAGGGTGTGTGTTGGACATACAGTCTTGAAAATAGTTTTTACAATTTTGATAAACTTTTGAGGAAAAATCCTAAGTATAAGAAAAGTGCATGAAGGAAGAAGGAAAGATAGAGAGCATGAAAATGAGGCACATCCAATAGGAAAGAGTGCGGAAGGATGAAAGTGCGCAAAAGGAAGAAAGTGTGCAGCTTGAATAATAAAGCCAGAAGAACAAAGCAAGGAAATAAATCATAACAGGAGAATGACAGCTCGACATTCCATAAATAGAAGAACAACAAAAAAACAACATGAAGGCTAAAAAGCAGAAGAAAGGCATCGAATAACCAGTTAACTGAGCTAGACATGCATTATAATGGGATATTTTTGGGATGGATAGATTAAGGCTTTTATCCCTAGATTTTGGTATAAATATGTAATGGGTTAGGATATTAGGGGTTCTTGTTGTTGTTGTTTCAAATAAATACTATTATGATGAAGTTTTGTTATGATAGATTAGGTTATGATATAGTTTGGTACTTGTTGATTGATACTGAGTTCTAGATTTCTTGAATGTAGCAGTCAAAGGTTGAGAAGGATGAATAAAGAAATGATAAATATATGTTACGGAATCTTGTATTGTCTATTTTTTTGTGTTTGATTATGAATACTATGTGCATGCATCATAGAATAGCTTCGTAGGATAGTTAAGTATGGTGCAATGATTCATGATTGTGACAGTAACAAATATATACAGTAACCTGGGATACGATAAGTATGGGAATCTGAATCATGAGTAAGTTAAGAACTAAACAGAATAGAGTTATGCACCCAAAATAATAAGGAAGAATGAACCAAATGTTTTCCTCCCATTCCCTTACTACTGCAGAAGCCTGGTTCTTGCAATCCCCATAGATACCTTGGGTGATGCTTCATTTGCGCAAGCAGGTGATGCCAAAGGGGACAGTGTCTGGTGGGTTTTGTTGGTCTTAGATACACCAAACCTTGGGTCTTACAATCCGCACACAGAACAATGCTAACAAATGGTTTTGTTGTCGGGACCAAGACTTTGAGATTAAGGGGATGTTTTGGAGGCCGCCTAAGAAGGAGATATCATAATGGTTGGAAAGGAAGGAATGGGAATTTGCATGACAAGAGAATAGAAACCCTTGGATGAGTAATAAGCAATGGCTACAAAGGTTTGTGTTCACCGATCTGCATGAAATTTTCTTTAGCGAATTTCCAGTTATTCCAACAAAGTGGCTAGAAATATTAGTGGAGAAAACTGGAAGGTCCAGCACCACAACGCCAAGGAATTGGAATCCTGAATTGGTAAGATAGTTGAGTTATGTAGGTAATCCAATTACTCAAGTAGTTTATTTTTGGTTGGATAATGTACTAGGTGGTTATGTTATAGAGTTTGCAGTAGATTGTATTCAATCATAGAGTGTCGCAGAAAGGGACGTTTTCAAATGTTCACGGGAGAGGTTCTTGAAATCATTAAATACGTGGATAAATATGCTATTGTGTGAAAAGTGTGTGATGGTAATGAAATCTGACTTCTAAGGGGTTTGCACACATAGGGGAACCATGGGATGACAGAAGGATCGTATGAGAGAAAGAAGGAAGAAATGAAAGAGTTTGGGAGGGACTGAGTATGAAAGAAGAAGATATATCAGAGGAAGGATATGAGTTTGGAGAGTTGCGCAGAGGGAGGAGGTACAAGAGGAAAAATATTGAGGTTGAGAGAAAAGAGTCGTGTAGTGAGCCAGAGGGGAGAGATCCTTATGCACTAATCTGAATCGTGGAGGTACCATACCTAGGGGGGAATAAGAGGAGTTCCAGTCCATTTTGATAATAGAAGAGCCAACAAGTCCTACTTGGACAAGGTTATGTATCAAATCCATGACCTCGTGTTCGTCACCACCATCAAAAGTAGTGTTTGAAGATATGTCAAAAGAAATTGTAGTTAGCCAAAAAGGACCAAGTAGTAGTAGTCAGAATAGTGGTAGTAGTGCATAGAGTCAGAATTAGAGTCAACCAGCATCACCAAGAGGAGGGACTACATTGACCAACATGTTTGGGGTGGATAATACTCTTAGGTTTTTGGAGTTCCAAGGAATTGTGTCAGAGAACCCAAAACAACACTTGTTTGTTTGTGAGACAATTTGGGTTGCAAAGAACGTACAAGATGAAGTTGTGAAGATTGCACAATTAGAGACCACATTTAAGGGTTGTGCACTAGTATGGTATATGAAGCTACAGAGCACCATGCCTATAGGACAGGATAGGACATTGGTAGATATTAAGCAAGCACTACTGAAGGAGTTCAAGAAGCCAAAGTTGGAGTCACAGTACATCATATAATTGAAGGAGATCAAACAAGTACAAACAGAGTCGGTATGGGATTACGAACAAAGATTTAAGGATGTGATGGGTAGACTAACTTTCCATATCCTAGATCCACAACACCAAGAATGGTTTATTGCAGGGCTTCTACCACACATTCGCAGGCCATTGAACTAGCAGAAGGTTTTGTCACATCCCGAGGAACTAGATATTGCAATGAAACTAGAGTCATCTCCTGTGGGAGACAGTGGGGGAATGGAACAAGTTAAGACACGGTTGGTTGTATTGAAAATTCAATTGGCAGAACTAACAAAGGGAAAGCAGAAATGTGAGCTAGTCTAGTGTACAAAATGTAGGACTGAAGGCCATCACAAGGATGAATGCCCATCATTCACGCAATATTTGGCGATGGGAGCATCGAATCCATTTCTGGGAGGAGGATACTATGAGATATGTAAGAAATGGGGCCATCACCCAACTGAGTGTCCACTACTACAAAAGTACCATAGTATGCCAAATAACTTGTTTTGAATTTTTTGCAAATCTATAGGACACGAGGAGAAGGATTGTTACATGTTCGACTTATTGAGAGAGCACACATCCGATATGTATAGGATTCAGGAAGAAAATGATGCAGTAGAAGAGGGGGGTCTGCAATACAATGATCAAATAGGTTTCAATCAAGGGAATAGAGGAAAATTTGTTCGAGGACACAGCAGAGGGAATTTTGGAAGAGGAGGAAGAGGATCGATTATATGTTACAATTGTAATCAACCTAGAAACTTGGACTGTGACTACCAGAATGCATGTATGGCATGCACATATTGAAAAGAATTGGATTACTCGACAGAAGATTGTCCCCAACTAGTTGCGAAGTGGAAATCCAGAGGAAACCAAAACCTAAATCTGAATCAAAATGTACAGATGATATCAGTTGAAAGACACAATGAAGGACCTAGAGTAGTCATTGTTACACGCAGAGGAGCTAGAACAGGGACTGATAGGATAGATGAAGGAAAGCAGACAAAAAAATGGTTATGAAAGTCAACAGGACCCATACCATCCTTTGATCCTCAACAATAAAAGGAGACATATCAAAGGGAAAGGAAAGAAGTACTCGGAACGGATTGGGGAGCATGAACATCAGGGACACCTCATGAAGAAGATCATGCAATGCCAAAAAATCCAACGGGGAAGGTAAGTACGCTCACAGAATTCTTGAGAAATTATGTAGAGCTAATCAAAGATGAGGCTACATTGAATACATTATATGACATGATTGATCACTACACAAAAGGAAGGGAAACTCTTGTCGCACAAAGGATGGTAAATCAGGTAATGCACAGGAAGCGAACCAATGAAGAATTCAGATTTAGTGCACAGATTGGAGAGTATGATATGGATAATATAATTTTGGACTTAGGTTCTGATGTGAATGTGTTACCTAATCATACATGGGAGTTGATGGGAAAACCCAATTTGGCATGGTCTCATGTGCATCTAAGGCTAGAGAATCAACACAAAATAGTTTCGATTGGTCGGTTGACAAGAGTACCTGTGAACATAGATGGGGTGCGTAGCATGGCAGACTTCGAATTTGTTGATATTGTGGACACCAGTCAACCATATCCAGTACTGATGGGACAGGAATGGGATTTTGATAACCAAGTGATCATCAACTTGAAGAGGAGGGAGATCATATTTGAATTTGAAGATATGAAAGTTATTGCACCCTTGGACCCATCAGAGGGAAAGAGATACATAGAACCAAAAAGAGGGAATGCCATTGACAATTTATATAACATGACTGCATGGATGGAGGATTATGTCAACTTGGTAGCATATGGTGCGTTGAGTTGGCAAAGTATCAGTTCATGTGCATCAGATTATGAAGAAGTTCTAGAGCATTGGCAACAGAGAATGCATGAAGTGTCAACTAGATGATGTGTGTGCATCACTCGATCCTTGCGCTGGATTAGAACAGATCTATGTAATCCACCTAGGTATGATGGATTAACTGATATAAGTATGTTTGTAAAATAATTTGAGTTGTAGGTACCTGAACAACAAAGGTTGTTAGCATTGGATGTGGTATTGAAAGAAACTCCATCCATATGGTGGGCTACACACAGAGAGGGAATGAAAGATTGGTTACAATGCAACAGACTAATGAAAATAAGGTTTGGCACTGAGGAAGAAAACATTGCGTAGAAATATACAGTGGAGAGTGATCCAACAGGTCATGTGGAACAATGTATGGATTTGTGTGGTTTTGTACCAGAGACAGAGTGGACATGCATATTTATACACACACTAGACACAATTCCAAAGAACTGGTATTTGGAGTTGGAAATGCGCAGGGAGACGGCAAGATGGGAAGAACTGATCTAGAGGTTCAAAATCATGTTTACATTTGAACATGAATCTCCATCCATATATACAACACTATAAGCGATTCGAATGAAGATATTCTCGTAATAAGAGACGATGGAGGTGATACGAGTATGCAGTGAGCACAAAGCCAAGATGACTATATGTGAGCTACTGGAATGCTATAATGTATCCAAGGAAGAGTATGATGAAGAGGATCCTAGGAATGTACATATACTTGAGACAAAATGAGAAAAATTCATAGAAGGACTAGAGCTTAATATGCCACATATACACAGCCTATAGAGACGTGAAAGGTAATCATTGGGATGACATAGATCCCTAACTTTGCGCAGATAGGGGACTATTAGAGTGAGGAGACGGTCGAGAAGATTGGAAACTTACTATGAGAATACCAGGACCTATTTCCAACAAATTTTTCAGAGATGAAGGGAATAACATGAGACTTAGGTGAGATGAAGATCCCACTGAAACCAGAAGCTAAGTCAGTGTGCCAGAGGCCTTACGGGATAAATCCGAGGTATAAGTAGAAGGTAAAATTTGAAATAGATAGGATGTTGGACACATGAATCATTGAATCGGTAGAAGATTCTGAGTGGATCAATCTGATGGTGGTGCAGGACAAGAAGACAGGAGGAATCAAGATGTGTGTAGATATAAGGAAGTTAAATGACGCATGCTTACATGACCCATTTCCAACACCATTCATGGATGAGGTACTGGAGAATGTAGGAGGCTAGGAAACTTACTCTTTTACAAATGGATTATCTAGGTACCATCAGATAAGAAGAGACGGTCGATGGGTTGCACTGGAATACATGTATTATAGTAGTTGTATCATAGTAGGCAATAAAAAGAAGGAAAATAAAAATAAAAAGTAGATATAGGGAAGAAAAAAAAAACGTTCAAGTACCAAGGCATAAGAACGTGCATAGAATGAATGGTCATCACACATTAGCATAGCACTATGCCAAACTAGGAAATGAGACACAGACAAGACGGACTGCGATGCGTACAAATAAAACAACAATGAACTAGTGCGTAGTTGGGAAATGACAATACCGTTAAAACAATTAAAGCATAGAAATGATAGTTACACAACATGAGTGATAGGCCGTAAAAGCGTCATATAAGTCTTGAATGGGAAAAGTTGTCGAAAATCACAACAGATCAACAATATGAGGGATAAATCACATGATGGATTTAGTAATAAAGAATCATTTATTTAAACAACTCATCAACCATGATGACAGATTGGACAAGGCAATTAAGGCATGATGAGACAGATACAGTTGGCTCGAAAGCACAAAAATAGCAGGAAGTCATTAAGTCTAAACCATTGTTACATGCCAGCAGAAGAAAATAGAGCGAACCAAAGTGAATTGGAGAACAGAGCCAAGCCATCAAAGCTGATCTACAACCACCAGCCAAGAGATGTAGAGCTAAGTTTAGGAACCATTCATAGGAAACAAATGGCACCATCGAGAGTTGGAGGACCATCGACAACAATGAGAAAACAAGCAAAACAAAAATAAGCATCACGAAAGGTTGAGGAGGTATTTGGAGCTTCAGCTTCAATGACACTAGTATATTTTCATAGAGACTACTTACCACCAAGGGAAGATTATGCACCACAGATAAATCTACCAGTTGATGCAAAGTACCCAGTGTTGGTAGCACTAGTTCTAGTTGTTGTAAGCAGTGACAAAGACATTCTCAGGAATATTTCCAACCTCAATTTTATGGACGATGATATCACGGATACACAGAAATCCCCTGAGTTGTCCAGGGATTGGTATTTGTGCACGAGGACCATCCCAGGGAAAAGATAAATCATGTTCAAGCCATAGGAGTGAGCATCGGGGTTGCAGAAGGAAGAAATATTGAACTTATTTGACATTCTGCATTTCAGGAAAATTACAAAGATCAATGCATGTGTGAAGGTATTATTAAGTTGTGTTCATGGGGGGACACTATGTCTTGATCCCCAAGTATCGATCGATACTGCACTGATTGTACGTATTAGAGGGTTTCCCAAAGCAAGAGAATACCTAGGATTGTTGTTCCTCAAGATGGGAGAGAGGTCCCTCTCTGAATCAATGAAGGACAAATTTGACACATTCAGAGGAAAGAGGGGTATGTATGTTAAAAACATCAATGATACGAATGTGAGGTTTCTGACACAGGTATTTGCCTGCAATTTTTTGCAAAAATGTTGCAAAGATGAAGCATCGACTAGCTGATGTCATTGTTGTCGCAGAGAAATGTATAACAGGAGTTCAGATGAACTAGGATAACTTTTTCTTTAACAACTTTTTATAGGATTGCACAGAGGCCCAGGTGAATGGAGTTGAATTTCATTATTCTTGGTTGATAATTCTCAATGTGTTGGTTGGGTGGAAAGAACCCAGGAATTACCAGCACATGCGCAATTCAGGTAGCAACACTTTGGTTGCGAGATGTACCAATTTATGGAATTCACCAATTAAAAGATGACAGATTGACAGTAACATCACATTTTTTACCTACTTGGAGAGGATCACCTATTTAGTTGTGCACACATCGCTCATATCCGAAGAAATAGTAGTAGCATACAAGGATATTTCCCGGTTCAGAGTTGGTATGCACCATATGTACGTGCAGACTAAGAAGGATCCAACGCGAAAATGGTTACCCACCAATTACATGTTGACAACGAAAGATGTGAATTTGATAATCAATGACTAGGAGGAAGATTGGAAGATTCCACTAGAAAAAACAAGGCCCTCAGAAGAGGAGGATGAACAAGACAAGAGTGATGAGGAATTGAGTGACGAACAAGGAAAAGTTCTAATGAATGGTGCAGGTGATCTGTCTGGCACATCGACGGTCCCCGAAGAAAGACCAAAAAGGAAGGATAAGGGAGAAGAGAAAATAAGAGATTCACACAAGAAATCCAAGGCGTAAAGGCAGACCCCCTTTTACATATTAACCAATGATGATATGTACATAATTGGATACCAGATAAGGGATAGCACATAGAAATTATGGGAAGAAGTAGCAAAGAAGAAAGAATAACAATAGAAGAAAGTGAAAGACTAGTTAAGAGTACTTCAATAGATGCTAGAAGTTGCAAACCTTAGGAAGGAGCACAGGTCTGGCGAAGAACCGTCAACATGGCCAATGAGATAAGCAGAAAGCATGCATCCAACCCTGACACAAATGACACTAGGGAACAAAACCCTACAGATTGAGATAGATGCACTAAAGTTTCCAGTGGGTGAGTTGCATAAGCAAGTAAATGCATTGAGCCATCTAAAGATAGTCGTCTCAAGGATGTCCATGCAAAAGTTACAGGACTTGCAAGTAAGACTAGTGCAAGAAATCAGAAATAGAGGAGAGGAAGACAAGAGGGAGCTAGAAAGAATAAGGGACGAATGAACCCAATTACAGGATATGTATTACACATCACTGCAACATAAGAGGGAAGTTGAAGGAATAGTAGAAGAGGATCTAGAGAACAAATATGAGGTTGAGGAGAGAGTCGAAATGACATTAAAGGAAAAGGATGAGGATGAGAGCATGGCACAGAAGACACAAGAAACATTCTAAAAGTTGTATAAGGAAATTCCAGAAGTTCCCCTAGTAGTCGAAGCGACTATGGAGGAACAAATGCAGATGATCGGTGAAGTCATTAAGGGACTCCAATCACAGATAGAATATTTAAATCTAAGGAGCATGACAGGATCACCACCAGAGGTGTGCAAAGGTAGAAAAAGAACAAAAACCACAACAGTTGCGAACATCAACAAGATTGAGGGAGAATGTGCAAAACTTTGTGAGGAGAACGTGTAGGTGTGGACAGAGTTGATCGAACACCCAGAGATGAACGTCGTAGAAGCCAAGCTAAGGGAATCGCAAGAACAAGCACAACAAGCAATAGAAAGGGTGTCTACACTACCACCAGTAGTGTTCATGTCAACGATTCTAGTGTTGGACTAAGTTGTCATTGATGTTAAAGGATTGATGTCAAGTGGTGTCATTGTGATGTGTTTTCATTCATGTCAAGGTTGATGTCAAAGGAAGTTGTATCATTGGTGTCATGTCATGGTTGATATATAAGGTATTCGATGATCATGAATGCTCTTATGTAGGAAGTACCAAATGGATGAACTCCAAAGTGGTCCCCTTATGGTGCAAGCCCTCATGGGAAGACACTCTTTGATAGAGTTCTCAAAGTGGTACCCTCGTGGTGAAAGCCCTCACGGTAAGAAACTTTGCAAAGTCCAAATGGTTAAGTGGTTGAGTAATCCTAGATATATGGTACAAACCCTAGTGTGTGGATTGAGTCATTTATGTTCGGGTATATTGTTGGTTATGTTGAGTCATTTCTCAATGATGTTATGGAACTTTGGTTATGAGGCAAATCATGATAATGTGATAATAGCTAGAGGTGTATCCTTGATCTATTGATGCACATTATTGGTATATGACTTGAGGCAGATCATTGGATGTATGGTGCATGTTAATTGAGGTCTACTTGTTGAGATACATTGTTGGTACATATCTTGGATACATTAGCACATTGTTTATGGTAGTTGGTTGAGGCATATCATGAGTGATAAGACGCTTGTTTTAGGTACATGGTTGGCATGTTATATGGTTGATGATGTTATTGGTATTGGTACATTGATAGAGGAACTTGTTGGTGATCTTGATATATGCTTGGTACACATTTGGCACATATTATTGGCATATGGTTGAGGCACTTCATTGATGATATCTTATGGTATATGGTATGGTGTTGATGTATATGGTTAATATACATGGTTGGTGATACATGGTTGATGGTACTAGTTGACACATGGTATGGTACAAGATTGGTACTTGGTATGGTGTTGATGTGCATGGTTGATGGTTAAGTCATATGATACAAGTTTGGTGCATGGTTGATGCATGGTTTGGCATAGGTGTTGGTGCATGGTTGATGCATTGTTTCATACAAATTGATGTGCATGTACATGGTTGATGATACATGTTTGGTGCATGGTTGATACACTTGTTGATGGTACAGGTACAGTTTTATGCATGGTTGATGCATGGTATAGGTTGGTACAGGTTGTTGGTACAAGTTGGAAAAATTATTTTATGTCTACAATCTAGGACTTGTACTTGAGCGTTGGAATCCTCACATCTCAGTTGGTGTTGAGATCTGCAATATTGGTCTTGTATTTGAGATTTTTTACTCTCATGGATTTGGTGCTCACTTTTCAGTTGGTGTTGATAAACCCCCAGAGATTGTAGTCTTCATGTAACAACATAATACAAAATATTACACATATATTTGGCGTTCTTTGTGTTGATTATGATGATGGTTGATAGTTTTCTATTATTGATGAATGTTGTTGATATATGAAAGAAGATAATAGTGAATATAAGTAATGAATAATAATGTTTGAAGTGGTTACTAACTAAAGGAAGAAAGAATTGTAAAAATAGACCTAAACTTATTC
>JZKD02S1771828.1:69103-84992 GCA_000966675.3 Picea glauca
CTCTACAGATGAATTTCCCTTCTTTGATGAGATAGATTACTCAACATGGAGAATAAAAATGAAAGTGTATTTGAATTCAAAAGGAGCAGGTGTTTTGGACAGATTTGTTGTTGGATCAGTTCCCTCAAAGAAACAATCCAAATTTTCAGCCCAAAAGGAATAAAAGAAGAACAATGCAGTGGCATTAAAGACCATCTTCGATGGACTCTCAGGTTTTTTCAAAGAAATCATAGGACAATGTACCTTCACCAAGGACCTATGGCTGAAGCTACAGAAGGCATATCAAGACAAAATACAAGACACATAAGACAATCCCATCAAGGATGTGAAGAAAATAAATGAAGGTAAAGACCCTCCAAAATATTCTGATTGCAATGATTCTAAATGTAATGATGTTGAATGTTCTCCTGCAAATAAATAAGAAGATATAGCTGCAATAGAACAAGTTTGTATAGAATCATGTAACAATTATCTTATAGAAGAGGAATATTTGTTGAAGATTAAAGATAAAGTTCTAGATGGTTTAGAAGTTATCAAGGAAACATAATATGATTTATATGCTTTTGAGGATCTTGAAAAAATCACTAAGGACGCCCTAGAAAATTACTAAAGGCATATCATGGCACTAAAAAAAATGCTCAAGAAACAAGAAGAAATTGAAACAACTAAAAAGGTCAAATATAAAAAAAGGAATCAATTAGAAGAAAAAGAAGAAGAGATCAAGAGACTAAAGACTGGAATAATCATTCAAACAGAAGAAAAGAAGAATGTAGATGATGAAATTAGAAAAAGCCTTAAAGAGATTAAAGAAACAAGAGAAATATATGTCAATCTTAAGATCCAAATTGAAGAAGACTGAAGGATAGAGGAACTATTGAAGAATCAAGTAAATGAAAAGGAATAATCATGCCATAAGATGAAAGCATAAATAGTTGATCTCGGAAGGAAAGTTGAGAAGTCAAACAAGTTCAAGAACAACTCAATAATATTGGATGAAATATTGGATAGTCAAATATCACCAAATTATAAATTGGGTCTTGGATACAAGAAGGAAGTTGCACAGTCAAAAATTGGCACTTCTAAGAAGCATGATGTAGGTCCTTCATTTTCAAAGGGTGAAATCCAAGTTGCACAAAGCAAGGAAACCTTCAGAAGATCGGAACAAGGAAGGCATGAAGAAGCCAATCCTACACCTCAAAGCAAATTCAGAAGAGAGACACCTTCAAGGTTGACACAAAAGCACAGGTACAAAAATGTTTTTCATGCTCACTACTTCTCATGTAATGAATATGGTCACAAAGATTTGGATTTCAGACATTATGCAAGGAAGGATGTCGGAAGATTCAATAACATATTAAGATGTTGGAGATATAATCTTTTCGGACACATTGTTGCACATTGTAACACCACGAGATGTTACAACTACAATGGGTTTGGCCATAAATCCCAGGATTGTTGGAATTCAAGGAAACAGTCAATGAGAAATTATTCATTAAATATGGAAAGAATAGGAAATGAAACATGGAAGAAAGATAGTTTTGAAAGGATGGAAGCTCAGAGAACAAGTGTTGAGAAACTAGGACACTCTCAGAAGTGGATGAAAAAGACTGAACAACTAAACATGAATGAATTTGATGATTTTTATCATGGCACAAAGAATGGTTTCCATGCACCAAGCCTAGTGTCAAGGTTGATGTAAAAGGAAGTTGTATCATTGATGTCATGTCATGGTTGATATCCAAGGTAGTCGATGATCATGAATGCTCTTATGTAGGAAGTACCAAATGGATGAAATCTGAAGTGGTCCCCTAATGGCGCAATCCCTCACTGGAAGATTCTCTTGTATAGAGTTCTCAAAGTGGTCCCCTTATGGTGAAATCCCTCATGGGAAGATGCATTGAAAATTCCAAATGGTTAAGTAGTTGAGTAATCCTAGATGTATGGTACAAAACCTAGTGTGTGGATTGAGTCATTTCTGTTAGGGTATATTGATGGTTATGTTGAGTCATTTCTCAGTGATGTTATGTAACTTTGGTTATGAGGAAAATCATGATAATGTGATACTAGCTAGAGGCATTTCCTTTATATATTGATGCACATTCTTGGTATATGACTTGAGGCACATCATTGGATGTATGGTGCATGTTGATTGAGGTCTACTTATTGAGATACATTTTTGGTACATATCTTGGATACATTGGCACATTTTTTATGGTAGTTGGTTGAGGAATATCATGAGTGATATGACACTTGTTTGAGGTACATCGTTGGCATGTTATATGGTTAATGATGTTATTGGTATTGGTACATTGATAGAGGCATTTGTTGGTGATCTTGATATATTCTTGGTACACATTTGGCACATATTATTGGCATATGGTTGAGGCACTTCATTGATGATATCTTATGGTATATGGTATGGTGTTGATGTATATGGTTGATATATATGGTTGATGGTACATGGTTGATGATATTGGTTGATACATGGTATGGTACATGATTGGTACTTGGTATGGTGTTGATGTACATTGTTGATGGTTGAGGCACGTGATACAGGTTTGGTGCATGGTTGATGCACGGTTTGGCATAGGTGTCGGTGCATGTTTGATGCACAGTTTGGTACAAATTGATGTGAATGTACATGGTTTATGATACAGGTTTGGTGCATGGATGATGCACTTGTTGATGGTACAGGTATAGGTTGATGCATGGTTGATGCATGATACAGGTTGGTACAGGTTGTTGGTACAAGTTGGACATATTGTTTTCTGTCTACAAGTTGGGTCTTGTACTTTAGGGTTGGAATCCTTACATCTCACATCTAGAGAGCACACAACTAAGGTGCATCCAGTAGAAAAGTGTGCAGATGGAGGAAAGTGCACAAAAAGAAGACAACGCACAACTCAAAGAATAAAGCAAGGAAATAAAGCATAATAGGAGAATGACAACTTGACATTCTAGAAATAGAAGAACAATAGAAAAGCAGCATGAAGGCTAAAAAGAAGAAGAAAGGAATCGAACAACCAGTTAACTGAGTTGGTCATGCATTGTAATGGGATATTTTTGGGATGAATATATTAGGGTTTTTATCCCTAGATTTTGGTATAAATATGTAATGTGTTGGGAGATTAGGGGTTGTTGTTGTTGTTGGTTCAACTAATTACTATTCTAATGAATTTTGGTTATGATAGATTAGGTTATGCTATAGTCTGGTAATTTTTTAGTGATACTAAGTTCTAGAGTTATTGAATGTAGCATTTAAAGGTTGAGAAGGATGAATAAAGGAATGATAAAGATATGTTACATAATCATGTATTGTATGTTTTTTTGTGTTTGATTATGAATACTAATTGCATGCATTGTAGAATAGCTTCGTAGGATAGTTAAGTATGGCACAATGGTTCATGACTGTGACAGTAACAAATCTATAAAGTAATCTAGGATATGATAAGTATGGGAATCTAAATCATGAGTAAGTTAAGAACTAAACATAATAGAGTTATGCACCCAATATAATAAGGAATAATGAACCAAATGTCTTCCTCCCATTCCCTTACTACTATGGAAGCCTGTTTCTTGCATTCTCCATAGATACCTCGGGTGAGACTTCATCTATGCAAGCAAGTGATGCTGAAGGGGCGAGTGTTTGGTGGGTTTTGTTGGTCTTAGATAAAATGAACCTTGGTCCTTACAATCCACACACAAAAAAGTGACAACAGTACACTTGAGAAGCTAAGGCGTACTTACTTCAAATTTTTATGGGCAGGATCAAAAGAACACTTTGTCCTTCCGTGGGTCAAATGGAATATCTTGGTTGTGCCCAAATTGTTGGGGGGTTGAGGATTGAAAAATATACACTTATTCTCAAAGACCCTTGCAACAAAAATAGGTTGGAGGTTAATCAATACAGATATCCTATGGACAAAGGTAGTTACTCAAAAATATATATGCTCGGATACAGTGGAGGAATGGATCTGCAAGCCAGTAAAAGTGGTAGCCAATTGTATCATTGTTTGGAAAGCACTGGTAAAATATTTTAAGGTGGTGGGGGAAGGTTTAGCATGGAGAGTGGGAAATGATTTAAGAGTTAAAATTGGAACTGACCCGTGGCCAGGTAGTGGCATAGGTCATCTTCTCCCCTAGCCACTAATTGAAGTCTTGCATGACAGGGTTTTTTACTGTCTTGAGAAAAATGTTGATAGGGACAGGACTACCATATGGATTCAAGTTTGGAAAATAGCTGATCAATTGATTCTGGACAAAGAATATGAAGCCATTTGGTATGGATACATCAATTCGCTTCAATTGGGACACATTTGTATAACAGATAGGGAGGATGATATAGTTTGGAAACATAATCCCCATCATGTCTATACACCAAAAGCATGACATACACAACTAAACATAGATCTCCTTCTATAAGAACCCTCTTGGTGGTGGAAAGGGGTGTGGAAACAAAAATTCCCTTTAAAGGCACGTCTCTTTTTGTGTTGTTTGATTAAAAACAAGGTTCCTACATGGGATAAGATGAGAAGTCGACATTTGGAAGGGTCGGGTTGGTGTGCACTCTGTAGGTCGGATGAGGAATCTGTGACTCATGTCTTTCTCAAGTGCCCTTTTGTCCTCCATATCTGTGTTGAATATTATGGCGTCCTAAATCAGGTGTGCAGATGGAAAGGACCAAACATTGAGGAATCGTCAAACCCACAAAACCACAATATCAAAGCACTGCCACTTCTCATCAATTGGGGATTTTGGATAGCTCGAAATTTGACAATATTCAATGAGAAACCATCCATTCAATAGCTCATAGTGGTACAAAATCTAAATATTTTATCTCACTTCCCTCAAGGGAAGGAAGAACAACTAGTGAGGAACGTGGTGACAAAAAGTGTGGACCACTCTCGGTCGTGGGCCTATTTTGATGGGGCCTCACAAAATCATGGTCAGGTATGTCAAGGAGGAGCAGTTATCCACCTTAATCATACACTTTATTTCAACATAACTATGGGTATGGGATCATGATCAAATAATTATGCAGAATTGATGGCCCTTAAACTGTTGCTAATTTTTGTCAGGGAGAAAGGGATTGAATCACTACAAATATTTAGCAATTCTATGGTGGTTATAAATTGGATCATAAAATATCAAGCATGCCACAACATCAGTATAGCCCCCTTCCTTGATGAAATTTTTATTATATTGGAATCTTACAGTTTGCTTTCTTTTCATCACGTTTATAGGGAAAGGAACCAGTTGGCCAATAAGCTCTCTAAAGAGGGCCTACAATTGGTTTTGGGACAATGGAAAATAAAAGAATTTAATGCAGGGATAGTTCATGAGTAATTTCACGGATCATTTATAGATATTGTGGATCCTAAGGGAGTTTCTCTTACCACATGACTTCTAATATTTTTGTTGAGTCTGGACCACAGGGTCTGGTATACCCTCTAGGATATATTTCTATGAGTTCGTGTTTCCTTTTTTGAACAACTTCCCTTTTTCCTTCTAGACATTTAGGTGGTACATTTTTGTAGTTGATGCAATACACTTGAACCTCTATATCCACTAGCTTTCATTACAGTCTCATTCAGTTTCAACAATAGATTATTTGGAGGTCATACTCTGGCTTACTGTTTTATTTCAGCTTTAATTATATGTACTTATAGTGTGCACTCTCACTTGTGTTGAAAAGGTGAATCAATTGGATTCAATATATGTAGACTCTTTTATTTTGGATGTTGATCTGCTGGGAGTGGAAGCTTCAATGACCAAATGCATCATTGTTCATGCATTATGCAGAATGTAAATTTTCTTTCTAATTGAAATAACATTTACGTTTTTTTTCTAAGGGAAAAAAATTGTTTTTATGATCAAATAAATCGAAAACAAGTTTTTCAAATTCACTTTAATTTTTATAGATTAAAAATTTTATAGTCCTTGTAGCATGATAAATGTGGCATGACATATAGTATGTTGAACATGTTAAGAGAGAGTTTTCATCCTCTTCTTCATTAGTCTCATAAATTTTATGAAAGCTTGTTTTCATTTTTGCAATATTTATTTTTCTCTTTATGAATTGATAGATAGTTTTTGTCTTTTACTTTTTATTTTTTAATTTAGTAAGTAGACCAACTTTCTTGTATTCTCACTCTCTCTATTACACAAAATTTTCTTCGAACTTATTGTAGTAATTTTGGTATGAATATTTTTAAGGGTAACTTCTGTCACTATCCCCCAATAATGAAGCCACAAAACAACATCTTCAGCTCATCCTCACATAAGTCTTGAGTGACTTTTATTGGTAGTTGAAGCAACAAATTTCTCCCTTCATGGTAATTATATTACTCTTATACATTAAGTATCTCATCATAACCTTACTCTCAATAGGTGGAAACTCGACCTTTAAAAGGACAATCAGGTAAAGTGTATTTTCCTTAATTTTAAGGGTAGTAATTATGAAGCACTTCTAAATTTTCTTTAGTTTCCTCCATGGTCTTTTGGAAACACTCCCTCCCCAAAATTCACAACCATATAAAATTACAAAATTAATATGTGTGTCAAAGAGGATTGTTTTTGTCTTCGGGTTCCTTTTGAAACATTGTCTCCCCAAACTTCACAACCATATAAAGCACTAAAGTAACAAGTGTTAAATAGAACTTGGTTTTTCTCCCAAAACCAAAAAATTTCTTCCTTACAATTGTTCTCAAAACCAAAATGAGATTTCCAACCACCATTAATCCACTTTTCAACACTACAATTCCAAATTAGCTTATGATGGAGATGAACTCCAAGATATTTATACAAGTGGAGTTCCTCCAAGTTGTTATTCCTTATACAAATGGAGTTCTTCTAAGTTGCTATTTCCTTTCCTCAACCCCTATATTACAATTAATTTATTTCTATCAACCCTCATTATTTCTAAACTTTACAATAACCTTTTTTACAACTTATTTTTGCAACAAGTCTTATGATATCTCCTAAATGTTACTTCTAGGTATTAAGATCATGTAAAAGGGTCTTATAAAATCTACCAAACCACATAAGAGATTAACTTTAATATTGTTTCAACAATAATCAACTATAAATGAAAGAGTAACTAAGTGGCCTAAAGCTAAGTAATAACTTTGAAAGCAAACTTGACCTCTAACTCTCTTATCATGACTAATCATAATGAGTCTATAGTTCGAGGGGCTATTAATGTCACTAGTTTTCTATTCAAAGTTTAGAAAAACCTTGCTTGAATGCTAAATTAGAAAACTTGTGATTGAAAGAAATGAAATATAATCTTCAAATTTATGAATTTCTACTTGATAATGTTTAGTTTTTTTTAGTTTTTTTCCATTTTACTAGATACTTAAACCAAACTCATTGTCTTTTAAAGTGAAATTTACCTCATGCTTACAAGGGTTTGATTTTTATCTAACACATTAAAGGATTTATAAAGTATAAATATCATTTTTTTAACTCCCAATTTATTAAGAATTTAATGGAGAAATATATAAAAACTTATCCATCTTTTTCTATTTTTTTCATATATATATAACACTTTCACATTATTTATCATACCAAAAACTTGTTATCTTCACAACATGCTATAATTTAAAAAGGTTTAAATCCTTTTTTTAAATATAAGAAAAAAACTATGTTGTCATGCACGTGGATTCACTTTAACTTTGTTATTAATATTTAAAAATATTGAAAAATATATATATTGGAAGGATTTTTTTAAGGAATAAGGGAAGAGACCATTTTAAAAAACAAAGATATTATTAAAAATATTATTAATTCAAAATTTAAGAAGAAAATGTGGTATGATAAAGAGTTAGAGGAAAAAAGAAAATTAAAGCATTATAAAGAGGTAATCAACCCTAATCTAGAAAATCAAAATTATCTCTTTGTTCTAACAAGTGTAAAGAAAAAAATAAGCATTGCTAAGATAAGAACACATTCTCATGAGCTCTATAGTGAAACTGAGCATTGGACAATTCTTAAAATTACATGGGATGAAAGAGTGTGTACCTTTGTAACACTAAGAATGTTGAAGATGAAAAGCACTTGCTCTTAGATTGTCCAGCCTATACTTAGATTAGATCTCAATTTCAAAGTATTTGTCACCCTACCAACCTTCCTAACCTTTTAACTCCACAAAATTATGGTGATCTTGGAAAGCACCTCTTAATATTTTTTGAGCATAAAAACTAAATTCTAAAGAATGGAAAGTAATCCCTTACCCTCTTAAGGTCTGATAGACCAATTCAGTCTCAGTGGACGTTAATCTTATTCACCATCATATATTCACTTATTAAATGATATGTTTCATATGTTTAACGTAATATAATATTCCCCTAGATGGGGTGACACCTGGTGACCCTGCAACACTTGGCACACATGCACCCGGTGCAGTTAATGCCCATGGCTGCCAACCTTCCTCCCTATCAACTCACCATGCTTAACATTCAATCGAGAAGGGGGGAAGTGCACCTGCACTTGAAGGCGAGTTTAATGGCGCACATACAACATTGGCCAAGGCTTACCAGAGCAGGTATGAGGCAGCTTGGTGCCATCACTTCAGTCTTTATGGCTTCTTTCCCTGTCACTTCTATGGTTTTTATGAAGGTAATGCCTCGCACTGGTTCATTTTGATCATGCACTCAACTCTCAATTCCTCTCCTTCTCCCTTTCTCCACTGGTGTCAATCTATTGTTCTTTTTGGTTCTTTCCCCCCTATGGTGTCTAGTTATTGTATGTACTCAAATAATGTTCTCGTATGTGTCTCTCCAATGTCGCACAAACGAGGTAAACCCAAACGTGGGACAGCCTATTACAACTTTGTGGCCTGACACCATTGTCCTAGCCCCTCTTTTCCCCCCTCTTCACCCCCCACCCCCCACACTAGTCATGTATCCCCTCCCCAGTCTGATCAAAATTGGACTGATGACCCCTTTTTCACTGTCTCCGACCCACATAACCCCCTGTGCAATTTGGAACCTCCCCAAAGAGTCGAACCTGTGACAAAATCGAATGGTTGTCCCATTAAGGAAGAAATTCCTCCAGGATGGATGGAGGATTCCACTACGCCAACTACACCAATGGTCAATGTGCCCCCCATCGTCCATCATGAGATAGATTTGAGTGGTTGTGTGATAGAGGAAAAAATTCCTCCATAATGGTTGGAGGAATCAACAATGTTTCATGCTCCAATTGTCAACGAACCTCCAAAGGTCTATATCAGGACATATTTGGGTGGTTGTCAAGTGGAGGAGGAGACTCTTCTAGAACGATTGGAAGAAGAAATGGCACTGACTACACCAGATGTTCATGAACCTCTAATTTTGTTTTCTCAGCACATGCACTGCACAACCCCCCCCAGTTCTCAGAAGATCATATGCAAATAATCTTTGAAGTGCGACGGGACATGGCTAACTAGCTCCAATGCTAGGACACCCTCAGTCGTCACTTGGACATCTTGTTTGACTCCCGGTCAAGCGCGCCAACCAAGAAACGTTGCCCGACATGCTGCCAACCGTTCATTTTCGCTCCCAACAATGATGGTTGTTCGGGTTCGCCTACTATCTAGTTTCCTTATGGTTATGTTATCAGCTCGGAGAGGCAACAATCACAGTTAGACTTAGCACTAGTTTCGATTTGGACTAGTTTTGATTTTGTACAAAAACATGCATGTTCGTTTCGCGGGCCACTTGTTCTAATTTACATTTGCATGGTAGAACACGTGGCATACTTTGACGTATGTATTTCTATGAAGACTCTCTAAGGTAATACAAATATTTTTATTTACAAAAAAAAAACGTAATATAATATTAATGAATTAGAGTAAAATTTATTTAAAATCAATTAAAAATAAAAAATATATATAATGATCCAGGTGGATATCGGTGGCCACCCACCTTTTCCAACTTGCTCAAAACAATTTTCTGGCAATTTTGGCAATTTAATATTTTTAGCTATTCTTAACTTCCAGGGCCAGTTTGAGGGCCTAAATGAAGGTTTTTTAGGATCAAGCTTCTCAATGATAGTTGAAGGCTCTGATTGAGCCCCCAAAATGAATTCCCTTGACGATACCTTTCCAACGAGCTATCATGCGCCCAAAACAGAGACCGTATGTCAAAGTAGCGCCCCTCGGAAGTTGATACACCAAACTACCCAAAATGGGGTCCACAAAACTGTTGGCTTTTCATCTTTCGTGGTTAGGGTTTTGGATTTTATTTATGATAAAAATGTCTTTGGAGCCTCATTGTAAAACCATATTCTCACAAATGCGAGTAGCCATCACATCTCTTCTCAGAGATAAGCTACCACCATTCTAGTCAGTCTTTCACTTTGTATTTTACAGTCTTTGTACATTTTCGCTCATTAATAGAAAATTGTGTATTACTATATATATGTGTTTATGGTTGCATCTCTGATACATTTCTGTTATAATATTGGATATCTAAGATATCTCTGTACATTTCTTTATTATATGTCCCCTCTCATTTCGTGCTGAAAATAATCTAGATCATATAATAACAAAATATAATTAAATATATATTAAAAAATGTATATTTTTTATTTTTTTAATCTCTTTCCATACTTAAAACTATAACATAAAAATTTATATTTACATTTAATTTCATATGCAAATAACCCAACCATTAATACTCATAAATATATATCCCTCTGAAATAAATATGTATTAAAAATGACGTCGTCTAATTGTTCCATGTTTTGGCTTTTTTCATTGGAATCCGGTGACATGAATCTGTGCGAAATCACAATTTTTTATTCTTTAAATTGTATTTTTGAACGCAGAAATGGATTCAATGTCTTGACAAAACCCTAGAACACTTAGATTAAATAGAATTAATCACTCAAATCTACAGATCCAACAATTTCTTGTCACATTTCGAGTAAATATGGATGAAAATTTTCACGAGAAAAGAGCCAAAATATAGAACGTTTAGACTATAACTATTAAAAATGTCCTAATAAACATCGTATGAAAATCATTTATATACTATAATATTGTATTTAATATTTCTAATTTAAAAATAATTTTTATTTTCAAATTAGTGAATTGTCTATTAAGAATATATGAAATAAATATAAATTAAAAACATCCTAATAAACATTCTACCAAAATCATTAATATATTGTAATATTGTATTTAATATTTCTAATTTAAAAATAATAATATTGTATTTAATATTTCTAATACAATATTAATATACTATAATATTGTATTTAATATTTCTAATTTAAAAATAATTTTTATTTTCAAATTAGTGAATTGTCTATTAAGAATATATGAAATAAATATAAATTAAAAACATCCTAATAAACATTCTACCAAAATCATTAATATATTGTAATATTGTATTTAATATTTCTAAGTTAAAAATAATTTTTATTTTCAAATTAGTGAATTATCTATGAAGAATATAAAAGGGAAAATATAGAGATCTCGGATTGTATGCAGTGGTCAAAGAGACCACACTAGAGTGAAAAAATAGGGTGTACTTGTCTTTTTCACTTTGAGAAATTGTTTGATTATAAATTGGAAATTAAAAGTATTTAGACATAGGGTTTTGATTCTAAATAATTATTGTAACTAGAATTAAACTCAAACAAAAACTTATGGGAGAATTGGAGATCATTATAGAGAGTTCAAGTCCAAATAAATTAGCATTTGTGAAATGATGTAGTTTAAATGTTTTATTTTTTTATTTTATTTTTGTATATTTTTCGATCAATTTTATCTGAAATCTGGTCAAAAATTGTTAAAATTGTAGATTTGAGTTATTGGGATTGTAGAATCCAAATGATCCAAGGGTTTTATAGGGTGCTAAATCCATTTATGCATTCAAAAAGAAAATTTGAGCAACAAAAAATTGTGCTTTCACCAAAAATTGTATAGTTGAATTCCAATGATGGTTGCTAGAAAAGGCCAAAAGGTAGAACCTTTAGACTACATCTTTGTGGAATGACCTCTCATATGAACTCAAGTTGCATCTTTTAAAGTTCTTACTTTAATAAAAATTCTTCCTCTTCCACTTCTTCAATTACCCTCTTTGCTTCTTGTTATTTGTACCTTGCCTTTGACTCTTCTCTAGTGTCTTAAGTGTCCATACTGCAAGCATTAGAGCCTTGTGTTTCATTAATGAGACTTTCATATTCAATGTCTAATTGGTCTAGCATGGATAAGAATTCATTGATTCCATTTATCTTTCATTGCACATCCTATGAGTTCTTTTATGTGTGAGTAGAGCTCCATTGTTTTAGAGTACTCGATATCTCCACTTTTCAAATAACTAATGTCAAGAAAGTGCAATTTCATCATCAAACCTTACATTTGAAGTGTAGCTCACTTCACCCTTACCTTGTTTTCCATGGCTTCCACTTCGTGTTTCTCTATTTGAAAAGTCGTTTTGGTAGGCCACCACTAGTGGAACCTTCTTCCTTTCCCATGCCCATCAATGTTGACTCCTTGCATTAGCAAGGTTGACCTCATCAAATTCCCTACCCAGTTCCCTACCCAGATTCCATGATAGTAGTTGCAATGCCCCCCCTCTTCAACATACATTCAAAGGTGCTTGGGATTCCAACAGTGAATCAAACAATGACTCAAAGTTCCCCACCTTACCATTTATAAATTCCAAACTCCATTTTATAGTACTGATATCTAATAAACCAAAGTTCAAACTTTGTTACTTCCATAATTTTTTAATTAATACATTGGTCCTACCCTCTTGCAATCATAATAATTGAGACATTTAGTCATGAAAAGCTTGGTACTTCAAGATTAACCTCTAATAACTTGTATTTCCTACATTTACTTATTTATTACACCTACACATGTGTGTTCCCTTTGCCAATTATCCATTCCCTACTATAATAATAATAATAATAATATATTTTTAAGGTCACGGTCAAGCCAAACACCAAATTGGGATATAAGACCTCCTTGTTTGTGGGGCAAAGGACCCCCTCCGCAACGATTTAACTGTTAAAGTTTACGAAACTATACAAACCCTACCCTACCCTACCCCCTCTAGATTTGAACTTGTAACCTATGTAACTATATATCCCCAAACCCTATGCAAAAAAAAAAAAAAACTTATTAAACATAAAAAAAAATAAAAAAATAACATATAATAATTATTATTATAAATTAAAAAACCATAAAAATAAAATATAAATCATTAAAATAAAATATAAATCATTGTACTTTTAAAGTTGTTGCACAAGAATTATAGTTCCATACATACATAGGGACAGATTGTCATATCAAAAAACACTTTATCCCATACATAAATCTGCACAACAAATCCCATACATTACTAAAACCATAAACAATATTAATACCAAATACGAAAGTTTGGGACAAAAGTGGACCATGACTTTCTCCCTCCCACGGGAGAGTCACAAGCGTATTAACAACTCCACAAGGGGGTAGTCTTATTCAAACTCGTCGTCCAAGGTATGCATATCATGGATTGGGGGTAGTCTTATTCAAACTCGTCGTCCAAGGTATCACTAGGTCTTGGGTTTGAGATTGGTTGAGGGGGACACGATGTACAAAGAGTGTGAAAGCATGTATTCCTCACATCCAAACACCCTTAAGGTGTCAAACTTAAATATTGCTCCCACTCCATTACTCTTCTAATGATTTTCCCTTAATACAAAAAAGGGACACCTATTTAATAAATACCCTTAAGGTGTCAAACTTAAAGATTGCTCCCACTCCATTACTCTTCCAATAATTTCCTCTTAATACAAAAGAGGGACACCTATTTAATAAATAGGTGGCTATTACAAAATCCTCTACCCAAAACCCCTTTTGTTGATATATGTATGAACCATCATAGTCCTTTCTCTCTCTACGAGAGTCTAGTTCAACCTCATAACAATGCCAATACATTGAGTGTCGTGTGGGGTGGTTTTCTTCCTTGTAATATCATACATATAGTATAATTAGTTAAATTCTTTGGAATAATATTCTCATCCATTATAACATTTTAGGGTTTCTATCCTATTTTATATTTTGTTATAACTTTCAAAGTTAAGAGATGGTATCAAATTTGGTAACAAAAACATATCTATCTCCTTAAGAATTAGCTCCATCTTGATTTTCTCTACAACAACATAAAGATGAAGTTAGAATGGACATAGTAAAGGTGAATTTAAGGTTGTTATTTTTCATATTGTTAAAGCTTTAGAGGAAAAAAGCATCAATCAATCATGTAAATAAAAAGGGAAATCAGAACTTGATAGAACCAAATGTAAGGTACATCAACCACAAAGATTTGGACTACTAAGTCTACCAACAAATTTAGAAGCATAGGATATGTTGCAACTTTCTAATACTAAAGTTGAAGAAATGGGAAAGATATTGCAAAGGAATTAAAATCCAAGAAGTGATCTAATGAATTAGGATTAGAGATAGTCAAAGAAGAACAACCAAGAGTGACCAATCATGGGCACAATCAAAATGAAGAATCATCTGTGAAGACTCAAAAATTTGCTAAGATTTTGATCAAGGAAAATAAATGAATATCATTTGGGATACTACCAAGCATCCTTGATATGTAAAATTTCGTGGATATTCCACTAGACAGTTCATCACAATAGATCTAACAAAATACTGAAATCTTTACTATGAAGGTTAATTTCCATTAGATCTCAGATTCTTTAATTATTGGTTTTCTACTTAAAATGTATGAAATAGATTAAATGCGAAAAAATGAGAACATAAATAAATACTCACGCACCATCTACAAATAAACATAAGATATAACCTGTGAAACCCAATACGAAAAAAAACTCAGCTAGAAGGTGCGGCTACTCTGCTCTCTTTTCTTCAAATGCAAGTACAAAGAAAGAGGCACTCTATGTGGAGTTGTCTTTGACATTGTGGCCTCTAAGGCTACTATAGAATCTTTCATCCTCTATTAATATCTCAAAATACCACTCCTAGGTGTTCTTCTCAACTATGGAACAAATGTTGGAAGATTGGTTGTTGTCATTGATGTCAACCCTAGTCATGGGTTTTAGACCGCAATATTGATAAAGGTATTTGGACATGAAGGACAATGCACATGCATATACAACACCCATGAATGGATAGTATACATCATGTTGTTTCCGGTGGTATGTGGTACGTCAAGTGGATCCTCATGGTTGAGGAGAAATGAATTTTTGAAGATGACAAAGTGAATTGAAGAAGGAAGTACATGTAGGCCCTGAAGATAATTAAAGAAATGAATTACAAAATAAGAAAGTGTCAGGTCGGCCCTAATGTTAAAAGGAAGTGACATAAATGGTATAAATAAACATCATTATACATTCATTTGATACAACTCAAATTTCAGAGGTAATAAGAAGAAAAGAAGGCCAGATTTCAAGGGAGGATGAATTCTTTTGGTGATGTGTTCTAAGATATGTTATTTTCAGGTCATCTTACCATTTTTGCTATAACTTTGTTTCTAGAATGATTCAGATGGTGAAATCACTATGGTATTGAGAAGACATATCAAGGTACATCTGGTAAAAAATTCAACTCTTGATTCTCTATAATTATGGAGATACACTCTGTGGAAGATAGGGTTTGTGACTAGTCCTGAAGTTAGTCAATAAACAGGTGTTCCGCGTAAAACAGTCATAACTTCTTCATAGAGAATCCAAATGAAGTGGGACGAATTTCATTGGAAATTGTACGGACTGTAGTTTCTTGTGTGCGAGTTTCAGAATCAGATGTTAATTATTGAGCGTGGAGCATTCTGTGCAAGTTCACTCTCCTAAATAGACCAGAATTGAATAAAGTCTACCATTCTTTCTATAACCTCTTTTTGGGGAGGATTCAAGGAGTGAAAATTGGAGGAGTTTCAGA
>JZKD02S1771840.1:0-14380 GCA_000966675.3 Picea glauca
GTTATTACTGATTCACCCCCCCTCTCAGTAATCCAACAACAGAAGCCCTCGAGAGTGGACAAATCCCCTAACTTAAGCTCCAATGGTCATGTGTGAGGTATCCAATGTGTAACCTCCTTCTCAAATCATGTCAATCATAAACTCAAGACAATGGAAGTCCAATAAGGTCCATATGTGCTAAATATAATCCCCAATGGCTATGTAATGCATCCTCCAAGAAGGTAATCCATCAAACTATGTGACACATGCCTCTAAATGTGCAAACAAGTTGACCACTCCAATATTTGTGATGTGGTATGGCATGAGAGGTACATGCGCATGAAGACTATCCCCAAACTGTATATTCCATTCTAACCAATTCCTTGAGAGTTGTAATATTGCATCGAGAGTTGTGAATGAACTCAAGAGTTATGAAGATACCTTGGGAGTTGTGAAAATTAAAAATGTCATAATGAATCCCATGCAATGTCCACTTAGCCGCAATTTCCATTCACCGTTAATCCGACCATGTAATCATGGCATTTGAATAAGGGCTTGTCCCATTTGTCCTTTTTGGATGGAGTGAGTCAAGGTAATTAAAAAAATTGTCCTTTTTTGGATGGAGTGAATCAAGGTAATCATGTGGTAATCATGTACCCTATGGAATTGATTCTATTATATCCTTGAATGACAAATTTAGTTTATGTTTCAATATTGGTCATGGAAGAGGTACTGGAAATTGAGAAAATCTTCATGCTCTATTGTCAACCATTGAGGTACTGGAAAAGATGCAAAGAAATACCTTTCCCCGTGTATTGACAAGGTTAAAAATTTCCACATGTACCATTTCATAGCCCAACCTTTCAAGGATGTTTGGAATTTGACCAACATTGTTTCAAAGTCAACATATTCTTGGCACTCTAGTTGGCTTCACATAAAATCTAATTCTATTCTTCATCATCGTCGCCTTTCACCGAAAAGTCAAGGAGTTGAAGCATAAAACTAACTTGGACCTTTGCCATGTTGATGACTAGTGTATGGGAAAAAAAAAAAACCCTTTTGACCTTGGTTTTCTCATTGGGTTGTAGATACTACTCGTAGAAAGATTAGTATTAATTACTTGCCCTTCCACTAGAACCCTACTAACTCCTAGTATGATCAATCCTCCATACTACAAAGGTCTCACAATCAGAAAGATTGGGTCTTTACAATTGAACCAAATGTTGTCTTGAGAAATAGACTAGGGTCCACTTAAGTGTTCAACATAGGCATTGTAGTCTGGTATTGTCATATCAATCCCTTGTTACAAGGAAGGTATCACTCGGGAAACCTTGCCAAAATCTTAGGATAATGCAAGGACATGTAATATAACATAGTGTGCCATTGAAACTATTTCAACAAACATTCCATTATTCCAACCTTCAATTATCCTATATTTTAAGGACATGACTAATCAAAACCCAGGAAGGGTCATTCTTCGCCATATAATATATATATATATATATATAAACACCATCCACGTGAAATAGACATAGAATCTCAATTTTAAATACTAGTACATGTCCATTAAACTCCAAGAAAACTAGATACATGGCTCCAAAACTAGTCACAACTCAACAATATAATATACAAGACAAGACAAGACATAGAGACTATCACCAACATGATCAAGAGACTCTAAAAAACCATTAACAGTAATGGACAACAACAACAACATCACTTATCCCATTGTCAATAACTCGCACACATGCCTTAGCCTTTACAATTTTGTAGCCATCGATGGGCTACAAATCAATAACAACTCTCGTATTTTTTACTTAACAATGTACTTTACTCTCAATTGCTTGCTCCCTTTTGACATGTATAGGCCACATTTACCTTTCTACCATTTCTTCTCCTTGGGTTGAGGAATCACATCCTCCACCTTAGCCACCTCAATTCCCTCTTCCCTAGTCATGACCTCCATTGGTATTATCAGTGTTATTAGGGTCCACTTAAGTGTTCAACATAGGCATTTTAGTCTAGTATTGGAATATTCATGTATTTGAAATAATATTCATATTTCCGATGAGGGTAGTCTTTTCGGTGAGTTAAATTTCCACCTTTCTTGTTCGTTTTTTTCAGAAATACCATGATTTGGGTTGTCTTTAAATTGTCCAAAAACTATTAAGGTAGATTTACATAAGAAAAGTTCCCAACATAGAAGTGGAATCCTAATTTTTTGCATAGTTCCTATCAAGTTGATGCAAGAGCATCTCTCCATATCAGCCAGCCAGCCACATCAGCGAATTCAAATTATGTGTTGAAGAGAGGTGCAGCCTCATTTAAAATTTGAATGAATGTAATTTAATTGCTTAGGTTGTTGAGCCATAGAGTCGTGCCTTTGTGCAGGCATAGAGTAGATAGGCCTTAAATGTTTGTAAGGCTGAGATCTAGATCCAGATACTAGACTAGACAGCCCATTCAATGTAATTGAATAGGGTAGGTAGATTGGAGGGAAGAGCTCTAAGAGCCTCCTCAGGTAAAAGATCAATTTCGATATCATTTTGAAAAGGAAAGGGATAGTTGTAAGAGCTAGAGGAGAGATAGAATAGAATAGAGGATAATCTGTGAGTAGAGAGCAGAAGAGAAGAGTTGAGACCTTGTTACAGGTCGTGCTCAGGAACACCTTGTACAAACAGACATTTTCCATTTAATATAAACAGAAGCAGTTTTTCCTGCATGTATTTTTGTGTTATGTGGATGTCTTGGTGTGTTCTATTTTATGTTGTGGATGTATGTTATGTTATGCATTTGCAGGAGTTTTTTGGTTTCAGACTTGAGAGGTCTTTGAGGCTTCACACTAGGAGGGTGTGACAGAACACTRCGGGTTCTGATAGTCATGCACATAGGATGCATTTCTGATCTCTGYGGAATCAGACAGAGGCRTGYCAGGTGGGCACACAAGTAGAGATCAAMAACTCAGAGGAGGAAGACCTCAAGGTTGCTAAATACCTTGGAGGCAAGGCTGTGTATGAGAAAACAYAGTTGTAGATAGAATMTCTGAGTGAGTTTTGTGAAGCTCTGMCARGAGGGCATTGAGCAGGTGCAAGGGGTGCAAAGAAKACATAGAMTCTGCTGGGAGTCCTGTGAAGCTMTGCCAAGTGGGMATTGAGCATATGCACARTGATKCATTGGGAGGAACTCTRYTGTGAGTCCAGACAGAAGAACCAGAATCACGRAGGATTCTGAGAGCTCTGCCAGGTGGGCATTRAGCAGGTTCATAGGTGCATAGKAGGGGACATAACTATTGAAAGTTCTRTGAGAAGATACTCTGCCAGGAGGGCATTGAGTCAGTGTGCAGATAGGCACAGGAGAAGAGAACTCTTTGAGTTCTAKAATTGAAGGAAGAGTCCATTTAGGGATCTTTGTAGGGTTGYTGAACACCCTGAAAGACYCAGCAAGGGATTGCTTGAGTAAAGGATAGCCCGGAAGGCATCCAATCTCTCCATMTGTAGGAGAAGGGAAGAAGGATTTATTTCCTTAGAGACCTAAGTGTTTGAGAAGCTCARGAGAGATAGCACTTTGTGTGCATATGTGATACCCTGCAGAGGCRCAGAAGTCATATAATCCTTCAAGGATTTGAAAGGGGMAAAGCTCAGGAGGAGTTAGTTCTTTTATGCGCGCRGCGAACCCAGAGCCGAAGAGTTCGTAGAGGAAACAGGMAAAGGTTGAGGCCTTTGAGAAACTTGGAAATCCTTCAAAGTGCAGGAAGAAAGYGCCAAAGTTCAGGAGGAGGCACATTATCCRTCCGATCATACTGCATATGAATCTGGATCGTTGAAAGGTCATCACRTCCAGAAGGCGACACGGAAGGAGCACGTAGGAAGAAGGGATCGTGAGCATCAGATCTTGCYCAGGATCACTGACAGTTACTATATCARCAAGAAKTTKCATGAGGGTTAAGCCTTTGTGAAAAGTCGAGGTGAAAGTCCCGATGAGAGCAGCTAATYGRGATATCGGCACTCGGGATATCRGAGATCTTGAGGACGTGAGGATGAGCGCATAGACGTCGCGAGCGGCRAAGTCGTGAGAAKATCGATACYGTCCATMTGAGGAGGACAGGTGGCATGCCATTGACAAGAAGTCAATCCAGTTGACCATATCGGAGTTTCRTAGCGAGAAGTCCCGAAACATTGACATTAGGATTCRCGATCTCGYGAAGTCTGAAATCCCGATAGAGGTGACAGGACGTTGAAGGGTCAAATGCGTGTGTGTGTCGKAGTTTCAGCTAATCGGGAGTCAGGAATTAGTAAAACAGGTTACTCGACATCACGAGTTTTGGATTCACGATAGAGGAAATCCTGATAGGAAAAGGTCAGCGTTGACTGGTTCTCRGGTCTCGGGGATTCGAGAKACCTATGCTCGACCATTAGATTCAYGAAGTTGCGAATTCCGATCTCCCGAGTATAAAGAGGAGATCCCTTGGAGATTGTTGTGGGTGCAGAATTCCYGATAGGGAATTAGAAGAGACTTAGAGTTCTTAGGGCCGTGAAGAAAAKAAAGATCMTGTGAGCAYGCGAGCCGTCYGACCTGCGGGTTGAGAGGTAGYGGGMATGTGCATCAAGTTTGGTATCAAAGCCTGATTCTTGTCTGTATATTTCAGGCAAGGGAGGMAAAGGAAGAAGACAGAGTAYTGAGGCTCTRTGGTGATTGTTTTCAGGTAGGCAACAATCCATAAGCAGTCAGGAGRACTGTAGAAGAAGCTAAGACACTCAGGGATGCAGAGTGACAGCAAYARATTTTYYAGGAAGGAAAACAGAGACAGCAACATGGCTACTGAAGGCCATAGGTATGCTGAAAGGAAAAACMCAGAGCTGATGAGCAMAACTGAAAGGGGAAAGGAACTTGCCGACATCAGGGMAAGAATGTAAGATCTTGCATTGCGGATGCAAYAGAATACTAAGCCGAGATGGGTGTATGAATGGCCCATGATGAGGAAGMTGAAAGTAAAATGGCCAGTCAAGGAGTTGATGGCAAAAAGACAGTGAAATTTGTTAAAAAGATGGTTGAGGCATGCTGAAAACCTCGACAAACCTRAAGAAATGGTTCAGATATGTGAACCAGAGACTGGAAAAATTMTCGGTGAAGAGAATGAAATGGGATCAGCTGGAGATCTCAAGAAMTTCCAARAGGGAAGAGRGGAAATTCTAGTTTKCTAGGAGGGCAAAGAGTTGAGATCAYTGAGGGATCTCATGGAMTGTCAGGAGGACAGCCAAGGAAATTCACATTGTCAGYTGGGAAATGATATGAGGTCACTATGGGATCTCAAAGATTGCCARGAGGGTGGTAGAAACATCCCATATTGCCAGGTGGGCAGGGATGAGYAGATGAGACTATTTGAGGGTCTCATAAACTCAAAGGTGAGTTGGAATCAGCCTGAGGAGTTGACAGAGCAGGTGAGCTCGGAAATGGATTTAGATCAKCATGTGMAGCTGAAAGAAGAGGAGGATCTRAAGGACCTTCTAATGATTGGGGGAATTCAGATATTCCTATCACTTTCCCAGGAGGATTCRGAAATCTGTGTTGTCGATGCAGCAACAACAGAGGGACAGCTAGTTGAAATTGTCAGGGAAGAAGAATTGGAGCAGACTCTAGAAGCTKCCCAAGYAGAYGAAGAAGAAKATGATCATTCTGAGGAGTGTCTCAATGCTTTCARCCAGGAAGTTGAGGAAGCTGCAGCACTGAAGCTGAYAGCAGAAGGAGCAGAAGAGAATGATGAGCATTCTGAGGAATGSCTCAATATTTTTAGCAAAGAGACTGAAAAGACTGCAACATGGGAGTTTGCAGYAGAAGAAGAAGAAACAGAGAGCATTAGTTTGGCTGATCTGTATGAGAAAATTGAATCCCTGGAGGGAAGGGTGAAGGTGCAAAGCATGCACATCCAACAGGTGAAGTTGGAAGMTGATGAAGAAGAAGGCATGGGAGATCACAGTGATMTACTCATGTGCTGAAAATTTTTGCARYTSYRGAGACTGCATGAACAAGGCCAGCAATTGGAGCAGCTGGATRAAGTGATCGAGGATATTAGAGAGMTGATGTTAGGGTCAKTAGAAAATGTTAGCAAGGATAAGCTRGAYAGAAGGAAAATAGTAGCAGCGCAGAAGCAACARCAACAATAGCAAGATGGAGYAGATGAAYAGCTCCAGAGGATGATTTGGGATCCATGAGGATTTCCACAGCTGAGATGGGAAGCTCRTGAGYAGGAGCTCATGAATTTTGAAGATGAGGAGTATGATGYAGGAGMATCTCTCCACATCAGCCAGCCACGTCATCAAATTCAAAATGCGTGTTGAAGAGAGGCGTAGCCTCATTTAAAATTTGAATGAATATAATTTAATTGCTTAGGCTGTTGAGCCATAGATCCGTGCCTTTTTGCAAGCATAGAGTAAATAGGCCTTAAATGTTTGTAAGGATGAGATCTAGATCCAGATACTAGACTAGACAACCCATTCAATGTAATTGAATAGGGTAGGTATATTTGAGGGAAGAGCTCTAAGAGCCCCCTCAGGTAAAAGATTAATTTCGATCTCATTTTGAAAAGGAAAGGGATAGTTGTAAGAGCTAGAGGAGAGCTAGAATAGAATAGAGGAGAATATGGGAGTAGAGAGCAGAAGAGAAGAGCCAATACCTTATTACAGGTTGTGCTCAGGAACACCTTGTACAAACAGGCATTTTCCATTTAATATAAACAGAAGCAGTTTTTCCTGCATGTATTTCTGTGTTATGTGGATGTCTTGGTGTGTTCGATTTTATGCTGTGGATGTATGTTATGTTATGCATTTGCAGGATTTGTTTGGTTTCAGACTTGAGAGGTCTTTGAGGCTTCACACCAAGAGGGTGTGACAGAACACTGTGGGTTCTGATAGTTGTGCACAGAGGATGCATTTCTAATCTTTGCGGAGTCAGACATAGGCGTGCCAGGTGGGCACATAAGTCGAGATAAACAATTCAGAGGAGGAAGACCTCAAGGTTGCTAAATACCTTGGAGGCAAGGATGTGTATGAGAAAACACAGTTGTAGACAGAATCTCTAAGTGAGTTCTGTGAAGCTCTGCCAAGAGGGCATTGAGTAGGTGCAAGGGGTGTAAAGAAGACAGAGACTCTTTTGGGAGTCCTGTGAAGCTCTGCCAAGTGGGAATTGAGCATATTCGCATTGATGAATTGGGAGGAACTCTGTTGTGAGTCCAGACAAAAGAACTAGAATCATTGAGGATTCTGAGAGCTCTTCCAGGTGGGCATTGAGAAGGTGCATAGGTGCAAAGGAGGGGACAGAACTGTTGAACGTTCCGTGAGAAGATACTCTGACAGGAGGGCATTGAGTCAGTGTGCAGATAGGCACAGGAGAAGAGAACTCTTTGAGTTCTAGAATTTAAGGAAGAGTCCATTTAGGGATCTTCGTAGGGTTGTTGAACACCCTGAAAGACTCAGCAAGGGATTTCTTGAGTAAAGGATAGCCCGGAAGGCATCCAATCTCTCCATCTGCAGGAGAAGGGAAGAAGGATTTATTTTCTTAGAGACCTAAGTGTTTGAGAAGCTCAGAAGAGATAGCACTTTGTGTGCATATGTGATACCCTGCAGAGGTGCAGAAGTCATAGAATTCTTCAAGGATTCGAAAGGGGCAAAGATCAAGAGGAGTTAGTTATTTTATGCGCGCGGTGAACCCAGAGCCGAAGAGTTTGTAGAGGAAACAAGCAAAGGTTGAGGCCTTTGAGAAACTTTGAAATCCTTCTAAGTGCAGGAAGAAAGTGCCAAAGTTCAGGAGGAGTCACAGTAGCCATCCGATCAAACTACATATGAATCTGGACCATTGAAAGGTCATCACGTCCAGAAGGCGACACAGAAGGAGCGTGCAAGAAGAAGGGATCGTGAGCGTCAAATCTTGCTCAAGATCACCGACAGCTTCTAGATCGGAAAGAAGTTGCATGAGGGTTAAGCCTTTGTGAAAAGCCGAGGTGAAATTCCTTATGAGAGAAACTAATTGGGATATCGACACTTGAGATATCGGAGATCTCGAGGACGTGAGGATGAGCGCATAGACGTCACGAGCGGTGAAGTCACGAGAAGATCGAGACCGTCCATCTGAGGGGGACAGGTGGCGTGCCATTGATAAGAAGTCAATCCAATTGACCATATCGAAGTTTCATAGCGAGAAGTCCCGAAACATTGACATTAGGATTCACGATCCCACGAAGTTCGAAATCTCGATAGAGGTGACGGGATGTTGAAGGGTCAAACTCGCGCGTGTGTCAGAGTTTCAGCTAATCGGGAGTCGGGAATTGGTAAAATAGGTTACTCGACATCCCGAGTGTTGGATTCACGATAAAGGAAATCTCGATAGGAAAAGGTCGGCGTTGACTGGTTCTCGGGTCTTGGGGATTCGAGATACCTACGCTCGACCATTGGATTCGCGAAGTCGCGAATTCCAATCTCCCGAGTATAAAGAGGAGATCCTGTGGAGATTGTTGTGGGTGTAGAATTCCCAATAGGGAATTAGAAGAGCCTTAGAGTTCTTCGGGCCGTGAAGAAAAGAAAGATCCTATGAGCACGTGAGTCGTCCGACCTGCAGGTTGAGAGGTAGCGGGTGTGTGCATCACAAGTTTGGGTCAATTTTTCACTAGAAAAAATAGATGATATGAGTGCCCCTTATCCCACTCTAACCATTTCAAGTCCAAAGCTCAAAAATATGGAAAAAAACTAGACACGGAGAGTCATAGAACATGAATTTGTAAGAAACTAAAAATATCTCAAAATACTTTGTCTTTCTTGGTTTTTATGTCATTTGACTCCAAACATGCCCTTATAATGCCCAGATAGTATACCAATAGTAATAAAGAAAAATACAATTTTGAAAGAGTAACACTATGGTAATCATTGTGAGCTTAATGTGATACTAATAGGATACTAGTAATGAACTAGTGTTACATCTTAATTGAATGATTGTTTCTGTCATTAATGGTGTTATAGGACGTACAAGAAAATAGGTATTTGTCATATCTATCTTCAATGAGTGAGGGAAGTTAAGGTAGAATAGAGGAAAGTGATACATCTAGTAGGTCTAACATGCGGAGATCAACTAGAGGTGAGAAGATCAAAAGAAAATTCCATAGACGCATGGAATTGTTTCTTGCGAAAGGGGGATCATTTTATTATGATCATGAGAGCATAAACGACATCAAGGTGCCCTTGAGGTACAAACATATAGTGAAACAATGGGTACCCAAGGATCTTCCTGAAATAAACATTGATTTTTGTGTGAACGAAAGGATATACCAGATTTCTCCATCGTCATTACATGGTCTGGGAATATTTTACATGGATAACATAAATGTCTGTTACGATGGATTAACTAAATTGATGGAGTATGTCGGACCCTGTTATATCTACAAAGATTGGATACGAATAGTCCAATACACAAAAGGTATGCGAAGATATGGCTTGGCTACAAATTATATACAACTAAAAGACAATGATCAAAATAAAGGAACATTTGTCTATATTGACCGAAGGCCAAAAGTAACAGGGAATATTGTAGGGTTTATAAACAGTAGAAGAACCGTGACCACAAATAAGCGACGCAATTGTGTATTTGATGGGTGTGAAGGAAACCATGTATTCATATGTTGTTAGGAACCAAATATTAATATAGCATAGAAAAACCTCAGAATAAGTACTCAACGCCTTGAAAAAGAGATAAATTCAGATAATAAGCCTCTTCGAGGGGGAAACCTCCTTATGCCCACATAAATGTCCAAGTACAAGATGATTCCAAATGAAAATGTCTCCTTGATATATATAGGAGACCAGGAGGTATAATTACAACTAATGGAATAAAGCCGACATAAATAAAATAACATTACTAATGTAATATGCCCCAATTAAGGGGTAATGAGCCACTATTTAGGGCTTGACATGCCCCTCCCCTTGAGACAAGTGTTGTCCACAATGCTTGAGCAACTATGGATGCTTCTGTATAAAAGACTCATCTTCCCAAGTGGAATCTTCAGCTGGTAGTTTCCTCCATTTAATGAGATACTCTGAAATGGATCTATTACTTAGCTGATGAATTCTTGCGTCAGTGATGGATTCCAAATCCAATGTTATTTTCCTTCCTCGTCAAGTTCTAGCAATATATTTTAAACTGGGATCTTGTCACCTATAACCTTCTTTAAGCATGAAACATGGAAAACTGGGTGAAGATGCAGGCAACTCCAAGTTGTATGCCATAGTACCAATCTTTTGCAACACCTTATAAGGGCCATAGTACTTTGGTGATAATTTGTTATCCTTCTTGGCTTATTTGAGGAACATATGTGTGTATGGTTGTCTTAAAAACACCCAATCCCCTACATCAAAACTTCTTTCAATACAATGTTGATCTGCTTGTTGTTTCATGTGATTTTGTGCCATGGTCAAGTTGTCCTTTAATATTTGGAGAACTTATTGTTGATGCTCGATGTGATCTTCCATTGCTTGAACCTTGGATTTTTATTTTAGAGAAGAAGTGATGGAAGTAGGGTGGTATCCATAGAGTTCCATAAATGGTGTCATTTTTGTTGTAGTATGAATGGAAGTGTTATACCACCATTCTGCCAAGGGTAACCATTTGAGCCATTGTTTTTTTTTATCACAGATAAAGCAATGAAGGTCGCCTTAAATACATTTGTTCACTATCTTGGTTTTTCCATCAAATTGAGGATGATAGGATGTGCTATGAGCCAATTTAATACCCAAACAAGAAAATAATTCTATCCAAAAATGTCTAGTGAAGATGGGATCTCTGTCACTTACAATAATNATATAGTTGTTGCTCCTTTAGTAGTTTTAGCTCCTTGTCAACATGTCGCACATGATCCTCCCAAGACTTTCTATAGTTTAGTATATCATCAAAATATACTAACACAAATTTTCAAAGGAAGGGCTTGAAAATGGAATTCAAAAACCCTTGGAATGTGGAAGGTGCATTTGTAAGGCCAAAAGGCATGACCAAAAATTAATAATGGCCTTCATGAGTTTATAATGTTGTTTCTGGGATATCTTTTTCCTTCATTCTAATCTAATGATACCTTGAATGGAGATTCAAATTTGTGAAATAGATTTCTCCATGTAGTTCATCTAACAATTCATCAATGATGGGAATGGGAAACTTATATTTAATAGTGATCTTATTGAGCTCTCTATAATATGGACACATACTCCATGAGCCATATTTTTTGAATACCATTACCACCGGTGCATAGTAAGAAATTTGGCTAGGCATAATAATGCCTGCCTCTAACATTTCTTCAACAATGCGCTCAATTTCAGTCTTTTGGGCATAAGGGTATCTGTATGGCGTGATCTTACGAGGAACACTCCCAGGAANTTAATTTAAGTTTATTTTAGTTCATAAAGACTGTTACCTCTTTGTTGAACTCATAGGCTTGAAATTAAAAGATTCCTTGTTGTCTTGTATTAGGCCCTACTTTCACTTGTATAGGCAAATCAAGACTAGTATTCTCCATCGTCTCTTTCAATTATTTGATCTGGTTATTGTTTACTGAAAGCACTATATCTTTATATGTGTGATGAGTTGTTTATTATACAAATCATTGAAGACCCCATTGTCCCAAATACATAAAAACCATTATTATTTAGTTACCAAGCATCCTTAGCCTACAACCCTAAGGAGTTTCTTGAAGTGATAAAAAATTGGCGTCGTTGTTGAGGAGAGGAGATCGAGGCTCAGCTTCTCTGGGAGACGACATAGATCTAGTTCTTGATGATAGACAAGAAGTAGACACTTTTGGTTATACATTTTCTTTCTGGCGACTCCATTGAAACGAGGTGGCTCCAAAAAGAGATCACACTGGGGCGAACCAAGAAGGCCCATTGACAACACCAATTCCTGATCCCGAAAAGATCATCAGCAAGGGCAAAGCTTTGCAAAGACAGGTTTCCAGATCTACAAGGGCAGTAGATTCAGGTATTCAAACTGATACTCATCCTTCCATATCTAAAAAGTTTTTGGTTGAATCCCCTGCTGAAAATCAAAATTCTCAGGAAATTAAAAATTCATCTCAAGTTTCTAAGATAGAAGAACCTTCATTTTCTTCTAATATTACTGACTCTGTTNACTATATCTTTATATGTGTGATGAGTTGTTTCTTATACAAATCATTGAAGACCCCATTGTCCCAAATACATAAAAACCATTATTCTTTAGTTACCAAGCATCCTTAGCCTACAACCCTAAGGATTTTCTTGGAGTGATAACACTCTAGAGTTCAGGTTCTGAAACGTTACAGGAAATTTTTTATAGCGCAAATTCCGCAGTGACTCAATTCAGGATGATTCCAGAACCCTATCTTACAAAGGTTGTATCTCCGAAAGTATAAGGCCTCAGGAGTTGAAATTTTAACCCAACATACTTGATCCATATACTAAATATTATCCAAGTTGTTCCTTCTGAATTGTTGTAGAAAAATAGTTATAGCAAAAATTCCAAGCTGTCTCAGATGTAGCAGTGAAACCCCAAGTCCTTGAGCTCTGATACTATATGTTAAGAACCAAATATCAATATAGCATAGAAAAACCTCAGAATAAGTACTCAATGCCTTGAAAAAGATATAAATTCATATAATAAGCCTCTTTGAGGGGGCAACCACCTTATGCCCACATAAATGTCCAAATGCAAGATGATTCCAAATGAAAACGTCTCCTAGGTATATATAGGAGACTAGGAGGTGTGATTACAACTAATGGAATAAATATGACATAAATAAAATAAAATTACTAATGTAATATGCCCCAATTAAGGGGTAATGAGCCACTATTTAGGGCTTAACATATGTGCAATAAAATCAATAGTTGTAGGGGGAGAGTTATTGATTGATTACAATTTGAATCGAATAGATACAGATGTTGCTATTATGGGGGCGGTACATATACTAATTTATGCAACCTGTAAGAAATGACTCTCATATTTTATGACTTTCATTATGTTCTTTACAGTGTTAATCCATTTGGAGAGCTTCGGTCCGTTTAGTACTCAGTGTGTCATATTTTTGTTATCAACATTTGAATTTCTCATACATTTGAATTTCTCATAAATTTGAATTTATTTCTCATGATAATGATCATGGTTCTAATCTTACTGTAATGTGGTAGGCTGATCGTGGTAAATCAAAAACGTCCTCGAAACCGATAAATGAACAATAATTTTCGAATTGCATTTAATGTGCATTTTATTTATGTGGCGATCAATTACTTTATTTGTTTACATAATTTAATTATCATTTATTTTTTCGAATATGTAGTTGGCAGGAAATGATGTTGATGATGATTCGCTCAGCGAAAGGGATTTGTATGAATCCCCTAACCCTATGGTTTTAATTAGAAAAAAGATCAATAAAGGAAACAAGGAACTAGCTCACTTGTTAGATATTCTAGATCAAACTCCTAATCAGGTCGAAGAAAGGATCAACGAAGTTATGACAAGGATTAAGACATATAAGTTAATAACCATAATTTAAATTGGTTTTATTTTTATATCATAAGATCAATTATGAAAGCTTGATTTTTAACTTTTACATTATCTAAACGAAAAAATGTTTTCTTTCTTATATAGATATTTTTGGATCCTACTGACACTGACATGCATGGTGTCGATAGTATTGGCGCTGCACAGACACCATAGGGTCCTGAAGTAGGATTTCTCATAACTTCCATGGTGCAACTATTCATATCTCCACCTTCCACACCATTAGGTGTGAGCACGACACACACAGACCGAGGAAGCGGCCACACAGGTAGGCTCTAGAGGTGGTGACGGAGATGAGGCCGATGATTTGACAAACTATATGGTTGTTTTTCCTAAAGCAAGATGTGTGACCAACACAAGGACCCTTAAGGTAACATTTATGGTCAACGAGGAAGGGCTTCCATTCAAGCAAGTTAAAGTCCTAGGTAATTTTTAAAATTTTAGTTGTTTCATGTTCTCAATGTAGACAAATATAAATCATCTAAATTATTATTTTTAAATTAATAATCATATAATCATTTTGCATGTACGGAACAACGATTTTTATAGGTCCTTGGAGAATAAGGCATTGCTGATTTTTGGGCCCACCATATGGGAGAGATGGAATTCCTAGAATTCCAACCTCAAAAAATAATTGATGGATTATCTTGAAAGTCTTTTTGGTGTAGACACATTTAATAAGACCTTGGCCACCACCACAATTGGCCAATATTTAAAATATACGTGAGAGACATATATGAATCACTTGAAACAAAAGGATAGGTATGAGCATCCTCTGATGATTCCAGAGAGGGAGTGGAAGGACCTCATTGAGGATTTAAAAGAGAAGAAATTGACAGAT
>JZKD02S1771840.1:47744-58986 GCA_000966675.3 Picea glauca
GTGGCCTGAAATAGTGGATTTTTCCATGTTTTGGCACCCCCCTTCCAAACCCTTTAGAATCCATCCAATTCATTCACACAATATTTTCATGTTTGTATTTTTGACACTTCGTACAAGTTTCAATAATAATTGTGCTCTTGCCATTGAGTTTGACCCTGATCTTAAAAAACATGTAATTTGCATTTTTTGGACAATTAGAGCATAATTGGACAATTGCCCTCTCTGAAACTTATGTATTATACCACTGGCCCTCTATAGCATCCTCATCAACTCTGTATTATGCACCAATATTCAAAACATGCCAGATCCATAGTGCATAGCACCAATATTTAGCGCACGCCCCACACACCAATATTTAGTGTACACAACTTCTATATCGCACACCAATATTCTATGCGAACAAATTCTCATGCCACACACCAATATCTAGTGTGAACAACCTTTTATATAGTGTGTCAATAATCAACATGCATGAATTTCATGTCAAACACCAATATCTAGTGTGCACAACTTTTATACCATGCACCAATATTCAGTGCATGCAAATTTTGTATACCACACACAAATATTTAGCGTGTACAACATTTTTTTATCGCACACCAATATTCAGCATGTGCAACTTTTTTTATTGCATACCAATATTGAATGCACACAAATTTATATCGTGCACCAATATTCAACACGCAAAAATTTTTATACAACGCACCAATATTTAATGCGCACAACATTTATACCACGCAACAATATTCAGTGCGTTGATTTTTTTTATATCACGCATCGATATTCAGTGCGTATCAAAATTATGCATCGTGCAACACCAATATTTAATGCACATACCACACCACAATTCTACACTACATAGCACCAATATTTAATGTGCATACCACAGACCACAATTATGCACCACAGAATGCCAATATTTAATGTGCATAATGTGCAATGCAATACTGCATCATGCAGTGCCAACGTTGAGTGCACACACTGCACACCATCACGACCATCGAGAAAATTCTTGTCTCGCATGTCTGAGACAAATTCAATCACTTGGAATTAGAAATGACCCCTCCATAACAACCATTCTGAGTCAATTACGACTTGAATTTGCTTAGAAGTTTGAGAATTTTTACTCAAACTTTATTGTTTTCCAAAAATTTAGCATAACTCAACCGCTGAGATGACCAATTTACCCACTTCATGTTGGTCTTAGGACCATACAATTCCATTGTTGAACAAAAAATATTTGATACCATTTTGTAAATTCCCCCATCTTAACCAAGGAACATTACTTCCTGAAAATACACATAAATTCGAAAAATTTCTGCCAACTACAAAATATACATATATTTAACCATTATCTCATACCATATAATTAAATTCTTGTACATCATTATAAATTAACATGATTGTTGTGTCCTCATTCAAACAATTCGTGCACACAAAACCCATTGTACTCAAATTTTCACAACGCACACACAATAGACATTGTACTACGTGCAACAACTATTCCCAATGCACACGATGATCCGAGAACCACACCAAAATCTATTACTATACTACCAAATCTATTAACAAATAAATTTAAAAGTAGAATTACGAACAACATAACAATAAAGCTAAACCAATTTTCCATCCTAGTAAAAAACGTAATTGCAGCTAATAATTTCGCCATAACATCATATAATTCATTCTTATGCATAGAGTAAAATGCACAACAATTAAACTCATAAATTAACACAAGAAAACGTATAAACACTTATCTTTTAAAAATAGTTGTACAACCAGCTGCTTGGGAAGGACGTTCCACCCAACCAAAGACTCATTGTTCCAAATCTCAACAGCAAGTCACCCCCGATATGGGGCTAGGAATCCACAAGAAAAGGGTGTTTCTCATATTCATCTCACATCTAAATATCCCACAACCCACTGGTATTCTCCCACAACCATATTGAATTTACTCCAACTCTCTTCCTCTTGACCTACCCAACCCAAGGAATGTACCTCTTCATTTCTCTCAGTCCATCATATGTCCCATTCGTTTATCGCGGTCACTCTGGCATAGGTAACTAGGAATCTTTCTACTGGGAAATAAAGGGAACTCACTATCAAGAAAAGTAATAACAACAATAACAACAACCACTTGTTGTTACAGTGCAACTCACACAATAGTTCAATATTCAGTCCTGACAACCTAGATTTTCATTCTTCAACTACAAAGTGCTCCAATACGCTCTAGATTTCACCCAGCCTTCTAGATTTATCTCCATTACTCTGTTCTCTTCTCTCTACTTGTTGTTCATGTAAACTCAATGTGTAAAACTTGTCTTTCAGTGCCCATAAAAATTTCCTCTGTTTTCTCTTACTTGATTGACTTACACTCTTTCCCAAATTGATTGTACTCATCCCCATTCTCTCCAATAACTATGGGATGTGACCCTCACACCCACCCTATTACATGAGTTTAATGATTGGGCTCTCATGCGCTCAAATAGAAAATTAGAAGTTATCCGCAATGATAATAAAATTCATGAAAATGAGTTGAATCAATACCCATAATTAATTTTCCCCTTGGACCCCTCTTAAACACTCTCTTCTCTTGTGGAAAAACTCAGCCCCCATCTATGTTCATATTCCCCATTAGCGAGTATCACATTTTATTTATTTAGAATCTGAAAATGCATTTGCATATTACAACGCTTGGCCATAGCCACATTCATATCTACATTTTTATCACCAATTTATAGGGATAACTAAGGATATGATGTCTCAAGACCCTCAGGTTGTAGACATGGAGTACCGAGAGACAAATCATTGACAACGCCCACATGCACAAATAGAGACCTGCATCACAACCATACCATCTTGGTTCATCATGATGGCGCTCACCACATCAACTTGATTCTGGAAGATGATGGACCTTTATCCATGAGGTACAAGTCAGGTATTGTGGTAAGTGTCACTTTAATATTTCAGGAATTTAAGTATGTTGCATTTAAAGTTGCTTTTTATTATAGAAAGTTTTCTTGGAAGTTATGCTCTTTTCCTTGTTTCACCTTGGTGGTTGACATTTCGCACTAGTAAGTGGTCACCCTTAGGAGTGGGTTTGCTACTTGGAGATCTCCTTGACAAGTCATCATGCCATTCTCGATCATACTTACCATTTGTCACTCTTCACCCCTTATTCATCTCCTTATCTTTTTGGGATTTTCGGGTGTATTGATCCAATAAGGGATTGTACCTCATTTCATGGGAAGAAGGGGTTGAAGGCCCAAAGGTTTGTAGATGGAAAAAGATAAAATCCAATCATAAACCTTCTATATGCTCACCCAGGGATCTACAAGAAAATGAAATGCCTCTCATAAGAAACCAATGGGACCCATGAAAAATAACAATATAAAAATTCCAACCAAGGTATAGTGTGTGTGGGAAATGTTTTTCATGCTTAGGTAGAATTCCCACACATTATATTCAACTTTGGGAAGCATAATGTGACCAGGGTAGTGTCAAGGTGGTCAATTCTTTTCATGTTTAGTAGAATCCCCACCTTGGCTTCAAACTGAAAACATCTTAAAAAACAAAAGGTAATAAATGGGCTTGGAAAATGATGCATTGAAAACGAAGGTGTAACACACACTCTACAAAGACACACATAGATGAGACAATATAAACCCTTGTATGTCATGAACCCCATGCCAAAAATTCTTAACCCCCCATCCACTTTATCTTCTCTACATGAATTAGAGAGGTTTCCACCTAGGAAACACTCCTTGACTTGAGGATTGATTCACCCAATAGGTCATCTTGTCAACCCTCCCAATATAGGATCTTTGAGCACTTGTTTATTTTGATGAGGTAGTTTTTGATGTACATGCTTAGATGACTCTTATATTAAATATGATTTTACTTTCCATGATTCTTTGGCTTGAGATCCTTGGAGGGAATACTTGTATGTCTTTGCAGGACCTTGTTGATGGACATTTTGGAGGAACAGGCCCATCTTGGGCCTTCATTAGGGTAGGAAGCCCATAGGTTGGATGCCATGACCCACACCTTGGGACCAACTTGATGATGGACATTGCCTTTGGAGGCAGAAGAAGACACCTTAATGGATAGTGACATCTAGACTTCTTCCAACCCAACGATCTGCTTGGGAGATATAATACCATGTTTCTAGGCTTGATGTATTGATTAGGGCTAGGGAATGTGGTGGTGAAGATGGACACTTGCCACGTTTTGATGGAAGACCCCTTGCAGTAAGGAGGAGACTCTTGACTTGAAGAAACATGGCCTTTGGAGGCCCAACACTACCATCTCCAACCTCAACGACTTCCTACATGTGCCAAAAAGTCACCTCTTAAGGGGATGACATCATGTTTTAGGGATTTTCTTATGTGAAAATCAAATTTAAAGTTGTAAAGGGGAAATTAAAGGAGGTGTTGGCACAATGGTAGACCCAGGGTTCAACGCTACAAGAGTGCACCAACAAAACCATAACTATCGGCCCTTTCAGCAACACTTGTGAAGCAAATGAAGTCTCACCTGAGGTAGAGGCAAGGGTGGTTGCAAGACTCAAGTGTGTGCAACCTTAGCTGGGACACAGATATGTGATTATATCACTTATAGAGCACTTAGCATCGATCATTCATCAATATTCAGTCCTTATTATACTTTGCAGATAGCACAGAGCATCGCAGCATTCACTTAGATCTAAGGTATCTTAGTACTTAGTAATAGTAAAACAAATTAGATTCAGTAGATCAGCACTAAGCATCTTCATACATATCAGATCCTCTATTCATGCACATATAATAAGCACAAAGCATAAATATATTCATCTAAATATATCGAAGCACTTAGCAAAAGTAGAGATAAGCACAACAATTCAAGGCACAAAGCATAACACATAGATTTACGTGGTTCACCCCCACCCTGGGGATACGTCCACCAACTCTTCTTCTTTATTATCGTTGGCCAATCGGTTACAAGCACAAAGCCATAGAAATCCTTACTTCACAAAGGACAGAATATATGTGCATCTCGCTAGATCCTTCTTCCTTTCCTTTCAGCACACAGCCTTCTATATCTTCACACAGGGACTTGCACGAAGCTCTGCAAGTCTATACATAAGACACAAAACTCTCGATCACATAGATCCCTTATTGGCACTTAGCCTATATCACATAGATACAGTACAATCCCTCCTCTACTAGATCCTAGATGTTTATTTATACATTACAAAAGTGGGCCTAAATGTGGGTAAACCCACGGGCCGACATCCCTTTCCCATTACATTGTCCCAAAACCCAAAAAGGGACCCTAAAGTGGGTCGAGATCCCTTGATCTCTGCTTTGTCTGGCACTCCATCTTCGACAGGATGTCGAAGTCCCAAAAATGGTCAAATATGACCAAGTAACTTCAAAACTTGGTCAAGAGCCAACAGGCCCCCAACACTCACCTGTGACTCATCCCGAGTCACTTTGGTCTGAGAAATTATGCCTCGAATGCTTTGAGCTTGGCTCGAGCTTCTTTGACTTGTTGCAATGATACTACCTCTTTCTCAGTGAACTTTTGGATGAATGTATCATTGACTGGTCTTTCTAGGCGTTGTTCTGCTGCACTCACAACTTGTTCAATTTCTACTCCTTGGCTTTGAACTTCAGTGAACAGTTGGCAAGCCTTCTCTTGCACTGGTTGAAGTCATTTAGAGAATTCCATCACTTTGGTCTGGATTATGTGGATTTGTTGTTGGGCCATGCATTTCTTTGGAAACCTCTTCACCCTTTTGACTAGTGACAAGGCCTTTAGCTGTGCCTATAATGTATCTGCATGCATCTTTGCTTCTTGGAGCTGTGACTCCAACGCTTGTAACTTTGGATTCTCCATGAGGTTTTCGTAAGTCTTGTGCTCCTAGAGATTAGCTGCTTGCACTCCAAGGCAAGGGCTTTCATTCTTTCAACTATGCTACGAGAAATTGCCTCTCTTAGGTCTATGATTTCTTGAGGGGTCTCAGGCACAATACGAAGTTCCAGGTCTGTGATGCGTTGTTGAAGCTGTTGGATCACTTCTTTAAGATATACCACATGTTGTGGAATTCGTTCTTCATATCTCACTTTTAGCTGCTCCATGATCAACTTCTCCTTGCTCTATTGTAGCTCTTCTTTCTCTTTGTCCCACTGTGCTTGAAGAGAAAGTTTTTCTCATTCGGTAGAACTTCACTGCTCGACAAGTACTCCATGTACCTGTTTCAAATCATGTATGGCTTGCGATGTCTCTTCTTGAGCTCGTCGAAGGTGAGCTTCAACTTTATCGGTGATCTGGTGCAATTGGGTTGGCTCATCTCCTGGTTCTACTGTTCATGCTGTCAGAGGTGCAATGGAGACTGTGTGGCTATAATGGAGTGTCTATTGCACTCCTTGGAGTTCAACCTCGATACGATTATACATCTTCTCCTGCTTCACCTCCTACTTCTCTAATACCTTCTATGAAGCATCGTTCACAACTGCAATGATGAAATTAAAATCATCCAATGTGAGGGTAGTCTTCATCTTGGTTACAGGGGTTCTAGGTTTCTTCTGAGAGGAAGATTTCGGAGGCGAAACCTTCTGTTTCTTCGACGAGTCTTCTTCATCCCTAGGTGGTGGTACTTTTTCTTTCTGTTGTTCAATTTTTGCACCTTCGATCTCTTCGCCATCACCACCTTCGTTTGGTGAAATGGATGCAGTCCTCACATATGTATTGTCTACATCATGAACTAAGCTCTGCAAGTATATATAGAATGCACAAAACTCTCGATCACACAAATCCCTTCTTATCACTTAGCCTATATCACATAGATACAATACAATCCCTCCTCTACTAGATGCCTATATGTTTATTTATACATTACAAAAGTGGGCCTAAACGTGGGTAAACCCACAGGCCGACATCCTTTTCCCATTACATTGTCCCAAAACCCAAAAAGGGACCCAAAAGTGGGTCAAGATCCCTTGATCTCTGCTTTGTTTGGTGCTCCATATTTGATAGGCTGTCGAATTCCCAAAAATGGTCAAATATGACCAAGTACTTTCAAAACTTGATTACGGGTCGACATGCCCCCAACACTCACCTGTGACTCGTCCCGAGTCACTCTGGTCTGAGAGATTTTGCCTCGAACGCATCGATCTTGGCTCGAGCCTACTTCGACCTACTGCAATGCTATTGCCTCTTTCTTAGTGAACTCCTAGATGAGTGCGTCATTGACTAGTCCTTCTAGGCGTTGTTCTGTTGCACTCAAAACTTGTCCAAGTTCTACTCCTTGGCTTTCAACTTCAGTGAACAGTTGCATGGCTTCTCTTGTGTTGGTTGAATTCATTGAGAGACTTCCATCACTTTGGTCTGGATTGTGTGGATCTGTTGTTGGGTCATGTGTTGCTCTGGAAACCTCTTCATCCTTTCGAATGGTGACAAGGCCTTTAGTTGTTCCTGTAACGTATCTGCATGCTTCTTTGCTTCTTGGAGCTGCGAATCCAACGCTTGTAACTCTAGATTCTCCGTGAGGTTTTCGTAAATCTAAGCGCTCCTAGAGATCAACTTCTTTCACTCCAAGGCAAGGGCTTTTATTCTACCAATGACGATGCAAGAATTTGCCTCTCTTAGGTCTCTGATTTCTTGAGGGGTCTTGGGTACAATACGAAGTTCCAGGTCTGTGATGCGCTGTTGAAGCTGCTAGATCACTTCTTCAAGTTGTTCCACCTGCTCTGGAATTTGTTCTTCAGCTCTCACTTCTATGAAGGTCACAGAGTGAAGTGCTCTGTTGACCAGTTCCTTTACTTCTAGCTCCTCTGTGATCAACTACTCCTTACTCTACTGTAGCTTTTCTTTCTCTTTGTCCCACTGTTGTTGAAGAGCAATTTTTTCTTGTTCGACAACACTACGCTACTCAAAAAGTACTCCCTGTACTTGTGTCAAAGCCTAGATGGCTTGTGTTGTCTCTTCCTGAGCTCATCGAAGGCAAGATTCAACTTTATCGTTGATCTGGTGCAATTGGGCTGGCTCATCTCCTGGTTCTACTGTTCCTGTTTTCAGAGGCACAGTGGATACTATGCGTCTAGAATGGAGTGTCTGATGCAGTCCTTGGACTTCAACCTCAATATGATTATACATCTGCTCCTGCTTTGCCTCCTGGTTCTCTAATACCTCCCATGAAGCATCGTTCACAACTACAATGATGAAATTAAAATCATCCAATGTGAGGGTAGTCTGCATCTTGGTTACAAGTGTTCTAGGTTTCTTTTGGGAGGAACATTTAGGAGGCGAAACCTTCCATTTCTTCGAGGAATCTTCTTCATCCCTAGGTGGTGGTACTTCACCTTTTCTTTGTTCATCTTTTGCACCTTCGATATCTTCTCCATCACCCCCTTCTTCTGGTGAAATGGATGCATTCCTCATAGATGTGTTGTCTACATCGTGAATGTCTTCAGGCTTCTTCATCTTGCTTGGTTCGGGCGTATCCTGTGCAACTTCTGGGCTATCTACATTAGACAAATCCACAGGGTTGGATGGAATAAGGAGGTTTGTCAACCATTCCTTAGTGATTTCCTCTAAGTCTTCCTTTGTTATCTTGTAATATGATTGCAACTGTTGCTTGTGCTCATCAACGTGTTCTATTATATAAATGAAGTGGCATTCCGCACTAAACTTCATTAAGGGTCGAAACCTATGGAGGGTATTCAGGGTCATCCTAGGCTTGGATTGGATGGCTTGTTTCAACTAGTTGTAGTAAGTATGGAAGACGGCATTGGATTGCCACTTCTTGTTCATATCCTTAGAGTACCACAAGGTACTAAAATTTGTGGCCAAAGGTTCGAAGGGCTCGATGTCGAGGAAGGTCGCAACTTCCAGCATTTCCCATGCAATGAATGCAATTAGGATGAGAAGCCAGCTAAAGTGGAACTCATGCCCTTGGTCTTGTGCTTCTATGCAATCAAGATCCATCTAGTTTACAAGGTACTGTGCCCAATTCATCTGTAGTCCCTCTGTGCACTTTCCTGCGAGGTAAACTACGAATCTAGTCACTTGGTTTGGCCAGTTCTTTTGAACTATCTTTCCTACGATCAGCTGACATGTGAGGTGCACTGCATCGTTCTGGATAGAGGTTAACTTGCAAACTCATGTGCCCTTATCGACATCACCATAAGTCTCTTTGATTCTCTATGCTAATGCTCTATCTGAGGCCTTTCTAGGGTAAAAATATTATGGTCATGGCCCTGCATGCTCAGCCCTGTGATCTGATTGATCAAGGTCGGATCCATAGTGATGTGACAGTTCAACCATAAGTAACCTCTGTGGTAGAAATATAACAACAATTTCACACATGCGTTTACTTCTTGGTTTCAACCGAAGTGCGAGATCTTCATCACATTGAGTAGTGTGGACTATGTGAGGTTTTGGGTCCATGGATGCGAGATAATATTTGAATTCTTTCCTTTATTCATGGTCAGATACTTGTGTGGGGCGAGCATGCTATAAGCCTTCCTGTCACCAAGGTTGAAGTCACTGAACTTCAATGCCGTGATCTTATCCTGGTTGGATCAAACTGTGCATATCCCTTTAGGGCGGTACATCATGGCCAAAGTATAGTCAAAATATTTGGGAACACTGTCTCGGTTGATGACACCACTTAGAGGGGGTAGGTAGGCAAGTAGAATGCTCAAAATCATCTTGGCATTCACAATGTCATCTCTGTGCTTTGTTCTTGCCTCTGTTTTGGTTCTGGAAGTTCCTGCTCTGTGAGCAATCGATGGAGAAGCTTGGACTCCTCCTATTGATGATGCTTGCACACCTACAGACATCCTTCTTTATAACATGACTTTCTCGGTCCTGAGATCAATGAGTACTTCCTTCACATATTATTCAAGTGCACTAATATCTTTGGACATATGCGCTCAAGATAAATTATTAAGGTCACAATGATCTCAGTCACTGCTCAAGAATGAACAATGAGGGCACGATGATCACTATATACACTTGCTAGTCTGCAGGCTTCAAATTCTCAGTTGGAAAAAGTGTTCTTCGGGCATGGCGCAATGAGATATATAGGAAATCTTGGCAACTGTTTTCTTTGCAACGGGTATGAGCCTCATCAATTTGTGTCCTGTCCATTATGGTGCGGTCTAATGGTCTGGTGATGAGCCATCAATTCTTTTTTATCCATTCGGAGTGAAATTTGAATGGATATATCGACCTCTGATGGATATATTGCTTCGCCACGACAAAGTGGCCTATATCTTTGTTCTGATATCTCGACAAATTTCAAATTCTACAAGTTTTCCTTTTGCGAGGTACCCTCGGGAACCTGCTGTAACCTTTCAATATTAGCCTTCTTCTTGTTCAACTTTCTAGCCTTCTTCCCCGTGAGCTTCGTCTCAGTGGTTATTTTCCCATTTTGATTCTTATTTTCCTTGGACATAGTCACTCTACGCTATTAAGATTCTCTCCTAAGACTAAGAGGCAATACTTCTTCTATATCTGAGAGAGATACTTCAATCTTCTATGAGTCCTCTAATGTTCTTGCAGCTTTGACATCTGGGCTTCTAGTGTCAAATAGCTTCGATCTGTTCTCCTATTCTTCAATCAACTGTGCGATCATTCTGGTCATGAAATATTTTAACTCTTGTCTCTGTTGTTCTAAGACTTCTTCTTATTCCTTGTTTCTGTCTTGGTCTCTTTCAATCCAAGGTTTTCCAAGTAACATAGTAAATGGGGCGGTGTCCTCAATAAACTTGATAATCTCAAAATCTTCTTCTGTCGAAGTTCCATTGACATTCATAGGTATCTGAGTGAGCCTCCCAGATAGGTTTACCAGTTTCCCTCTGAATAACCCTATTCCTCGTAATGAAGGGATCATAGCAGGTCTTCCTATAGCTTCCCAAGTTCTCTCTGGCATAATGTTCACTAGTGTTTCTTCATCGAGGATAGAGTCAATGTTGAAGTCTCTTATTCTTTATTCAATTCATTCTTTTTCTTTAAAGATATCTGGTAGCCTAACATATCGGTGATCATTCAAGGTGTCTTTCATATGCAGTAATACCTTCTCTGATTCTTGTTGGGGTTCTACTATTTTTGGATCTGCCTTAGGGTTTTCTTCATTCAGATTCATTCTTTCAATCTTAGCAATCATTCTAGGGAAATCCAATACTTCATGGTCCCAAGATTTGCAACATAGGCAACTAGATCTTCCACTAGGGCATTCCTTAGCAAGATGCCT
>JZKD02S1771840.1:64590-106449 GCA_000966675.3 Picea glauca
ACACTTTCACTCCAAGAATTCTAAGAGAAAATATCTGATGATATTCATAATCTATCTTGACAAAGGAAAAACTCAAAACCACTCTAACCAAGTTAATAATTCCAAGCCAAATCCAACTTAGCCCAATCCAAGCTAACTCTCTCCATGAGATCTCCTCTTCTTTTATAAGTTGAAAAGGATAAGGTGAGAAGGTTAGGATGATCCCACTAAATCATGAAAGTGAATAAGATACAAATCATTTGGATGACACCTCACCATGGAAGTTTCTCCTTCTAGAAGATTCGATAAAACGCTCATTTTTCCCATGTGTAAGCATTCTCGCACCCTGCCTATAGAGAAACCTGTGAACCTCTCGCAACCTAGCTATGGTGCAACCTGCGAGAATCAGGCATTCTCGCACCCTGTCTATATAACAACCTACGAACTTCCCTTTTTATAGGGTTTTTACAAAGGAAAATGCAACTTCTTTTCTCAGGAAAAGTTCTTCTCCCTTCTCTCTTCAGGAACTCGGGCCACTGACCCCTTTGAAGGCAACAGATAGGTTTACATCATCAACGGTCATAGGGATGACGAAAATAATGTGTAACACACTAGGGCATAGATCCACGCATAGAGCTTCAACAATTTTAGGGTGAATCTTTGCAAAAAGTTTCTTCTTCCTCAGTTCCCAGCAATCATAGTTTCAGGTCCCGACAATGGAAACATTTGTTGGCATAGGGGTAGACCCAGGGTTCAACACTACAAGAGTGCACCAACAAAACCCTAACTATTGACCCTTTCGGTAAATACTGCGAAGCAGATAAAGTCTCACCCGAGGTAGAGGCGGGGGTGGTTGCAAGACTCAGGTGTCTGCAACCTTAGCTAGGACACAGATATGTGATTATATCTCTTATAGAGCACTTAAAATCAATCATTCATCAATATTCAATCCTTATTATACTTCGCAGATAGCACAGAGCATCGCAACATTCACTTAGTTCTAAGGTATCTTAGTACTTAGTAACAGTAAAACATATTAGATTCAGTAGATCAACACTAAGCATCTTCATACATATCAAATCCGCTATTCATACACATATAATAAGCACAAAGCATAAATATATCCATGTAAATATATTGAAGCTCTTAGAAAAAGTAGATATAAGCACAACAAGTCAAGGCACAAAGCATAACACACAGATTTATGTGGTTCACCCCCACCCTGGGGATACGTCCACCAACTCTTCCTCTTTATTATCATCGGCCAATCGGTTACAAGCACAAATCCGTAGAAAACCTTACTTCGCAAAGGACAAAAGATCTGCACAACCCGCTAGATCCTTCTACCTTGCCTTTCAGCACACAGCCTTCTATATCTTCACACGGGGACTTGCACTATGTTCTACAAGTCTATATAGAAGGCAAAAAACTCTTAATCACACAGATCCCTTCTTGTCACTTATCATATATCACATAGATACAATACAATCCCTCCTCTACTAGATGCCTAGATGTTTATTTATACATTACAAAAGTGGGCCTAAATGTGGGTAAACCCACGGTCCGACATCCCTTTCCCATTACATTGCCCCAAAACCCAAAAAGGGACCTGAAAGTGGGTTGAGATCCCTTGATCTATTCTTTGTCTGGCGCTCCATCTTCGACAAGTTGTCGAAGCCTCAAAAATGGTCAAATATGACCAAGTAACTTCAAAACTTGGTCAAGAGCCAAGAGGAGGTCAGCCTCTTTACTTTGTGGTTTACCCTAATTTAAAGTGGACAAACTCTTTTTAGTGATATTGTATAAATAGAGATCAATGGCATTCATTTTGAGATAACTCTCACTTGGGAGAAAGACTCCTCGAGTGAAATTTGTGCCCCTCTTGGGAAATTTTACTTATCTCTCTCATCTACTTTCTCTTATGATGGTTTGTCTTTGATATTGGATGAAGAATTGATGTGCTATCTCTCTTAGAGCCTAATTATTACATTGTGATGGAATTTTCTTGTATAAAAAGGAGTTTATCTAGTTGATGTTTGGACTAGGTAAGAAATATTTGCTTTGTTATTGCTTCTTTTGTTAAGTAGCTAGAGAGGTAGTGGGGGGAGAGGAGAGCAGAGGGACCATAGTGATAATAGTGGAGGTTATTCAATGTAAGGTGGAATAGGTCCACTATAGTATTAAATAAGGTCCACTATGATAGTTAGATATAGTAAATGTAAGAGGACTTCTTAGAAGGTTCCACTTCTAGAAGGTTCCTCCTCTAAAATGTTCATAGGTGGGTGGTAGCACTATATAAAAAGGTTCAAGAAATGTAATGAGACAAGTTGGGAATTATTTTATTTGGGGAATGTATCTAATTAGGAGGTTTCCCCCTCTAAGAGTAAATTGAACAAGAGAGGATCTCTTCCATAATAGGATCCATTATATGGTGTTACCCTACCTCAAGGGTTTTCTTATAATAAAGTGTGGTTTCTTCTGTATTGTTCTATGAATATTTGTGGTGTTTATGTATGCAAGTATTTGTTTCTTAAAAATTGGTTTTAGGTAGCTAGAGAGGTAGTGGAGGGGCCCGTAGGACCCATAGTGATAATAGTGGAGGTCATTCAATGCAAGGTGGGCGTGGACTAGGTCCACTATAGTATTAAATAAGGCCCACTATGGTAGTTAGATATACTAAATGTAAGAGGAATTATTAGAAGGTTCCTCCTATATAATGTTCATAAGTGGGTGGTAGCACTATATAAATGGGTTTAAGCAATGTACTGAAACAATTTGAGAAGTATTGTATTTGGAGCGGTAGCTCAATAGGAGGATGCCCCCTTGAAGAGGCAAGTGAATAGGAGAGGATCCCTTCCATAATAAGATCCATTGTATGGTGTTTCCCTACCATAAGGGTTTGATAATAATAAAAGTGTGATTCTAATATATTGTTCTTTGGATCTATTGTGATATTTCTATATTCAGTCTTTGGTACTTAACAATTGGTATCAGATCACTTTCCTTGGCAGGAATTGTGGGCAATTTTGTTTTCTATTTTTGTAGATTTTTTCGGAGAAGAAAAAGAGGGCTGCGACATTATGGATGATTTGTGTATATTTATGTGAAAATTTTTCAGAAATGGGTTGTAGGTTTGAATCCCTCTCATAAAAAATCCCAATTTTTAAAAAAATCATCCGAAACGGAGTCCACGAAGTAAAGTTATTTGCATTTTAAAATCTATTATTTTAAGGGTTTTTTCCACGGACGACCACGAGATTTTTCTAATTTATGTATCTGATTTTCTCTCACAATTTCACCCAAATTCCTAAAACAAATAGTCTAAATCGTAGTTATTGAAGTGAAGATATAGTTGATTTAAAATCAAATATTTTTGGGTTTTTTTAGTGATGGCAACGGGATTGCAGAGTCCATAACTTTTCACAGGGTGCTCAGATTGCTACCAGATCAAACTCATTGGATAGAGAATTTCCATAGATTTTTTTTTGGTATATTTTATGTGGTGTTTCCAATGGATATTCACTCTCAAACCCTCGAGGAAACTCTACATATGAATGAAGCATTCAAAGCTCAAATCCATGACACATTGCATGACTTTGTAGATGACCTCAGGAATAGTTTTCGTAGTATTCAAGATTCCTTTGCTAGCATGAAGGAGAGATATCTTATGGCGGACATCAGGGATGAATATAATCAAGAAGTATATGCTTGGTATGATTTTGAGGATGATTGTGATGATTGGTATATGGATAGTTGTCATTTTTGGGATGACAACCACTTTCATATTTATTTTTTATGACTCTACTCCATCTTTTGTAGCGAACATCAATGTAAAAAATTAGGAGGCAATTATGATTACCATTTTCCATCCTGCATATTTTACAATGGTATTATTCCTTCTGGATTCAGCTACAACCTTTTTCCACTATGTGGATGTATCTTCTTATTTGGATCCACATGATAGGTGTCAATATTTGGAGCATCATTTTAAGTTGGTTATTGGGTTCAAATATCTTTTGTGTGGAGTTCACATGAGCACTTGGACATGGGACCCTGGTTTAAAATGAAATTTTGACTACTTCAACATGGTGGCTTTCAATTCTCCATGGGACCCTGGTTCTCTATTATACTTTAGCACTATGGTCCACACTTATCCATGGGACCTTGTTTCTCTAGTATACTTCAGCACTATGGTCCACACTTATCCATGGGACCCTAGTATATGGTTGCACACTCTCATAACAAGTGTTGAGGACAACGCTTTCATAAGGGGGATGGAATGTTAGGTAGTTAGAGAGGTAGTGGGGGGGCCTAGAGGACCCATAGTGATAATAGTGGAGGCCATTCAATGTAAGGTGGTCTAGGACCACTATAGTATTAAATCAAGCGCACTATGGTAGTTATATATAATAAATGTAAGAGAACTTATTAGAAGGTTACACTTATAGAATGTTACTCTTGTAGAATGTTCATAGGTGCATGGTAGAACTATATAAAGGGGTTAAAGAAATGTATTGAGACAAGTTGAGAAGTATTGTATTTAGAGTGGTAGCTCAATAGNTATGGCAGACATCAGGGATGAATATAATCAAGAAGTATATGCTTGGTATGATTTTGAGGCCGATTGTGATGATTGGTATATGGATAGTTGTCATTTTTGGGATGACAACCACTTTCATATTTTTTTTTATGACTCTACTCCACCTTTTGTAGCGAACATCAATGTAAAAAATTAGGAGGCAATTATGATTACCATTGTCCATCCTTCATATTTTACAATGGTATTATTCCTTCTGGATTCAGCTACAACCTTTTTCCACTATGTGGATGTATATTCTTATTTGGATCCACATGATAGGTGTCAATATTTGGAGCATCATTTTAAGTTGGTTATTGGGTTCAAATATATTTTGCGTGGAGTTCACATGAGCACTTGGACATGGGACCCTGGTTTAAAATGAAATTTTTACTACTTCAACATGGTGGCTTTCAATTCTCCATGGGACCCTAGTTCTCTATTATACTTTAGCACCATGGTCCACACTTATCCATGGGACATTGTTTCCATAGTATACTTCAGCACTATGGTACACACTTATCCATGGGACCCTAGTATATGGTTGCACACTCTCATAACAAGTGTTGAGGACAACGCTTTCATAAGGGGGATGGAATGTTAGGCAGTTAGAGAGGTAGCGGGGGGGCCTAGAGGACCCATTGTGATACTAGTGGAGGCCATTCAATGTAAGGTGGTCTAGGACCACTATAGTATTAAATCAAGCGCACTATGGTAGTTATATATAATAAATGTAAGAGGACTTATTAGAAGGTTACACTTCTAGAATGTTACTCTTGTAGAATGTTCATAGGTGCATGGTAGAACTATATAAAGGGGTTAAAGAAATGTATTGAGACAAGTTGAGAAGTATTGTATTTAGAGTGGTAGCTCAATAGGAGGATGTCCCCTCGAAGATGCAAGTGAATAGGAGAGGATCCCCTCCATAATAGGATCCATTGTATGGTGTTTCCCTACCATAAGGGTTTGATAATAATAAAAGTGTGGTTCTTCTATATTTCTCTGTGGATCTATTGTGATATTCCTATATTCAGTCTTTGGTTCTTAACATCTTTCTTAGTTGCAAGGTTAATTTTTTAATTTTTTGGGGAGTATAAGGGCATACAACTCCACTAAGCCTATCATAATTGTCTTGAATAATGTTTTGTACAAAGGGTTACTAGGAGGAGTAAAATGGCTTACACCCTCCTAGATTTTCCTAGCTAGTCTTGCTTTCGTTAGGGAGTAAAATGGATTACACCAGTAAAGAAGTAGCATAACTAGCTCACTCATTAAAAGAATCCATAACCCAATATATTTAGGCACTAATCTATTGCACTAGAGAAACAATATCCTTGCATTGGTATACATGAAATTACGAGATATTGAAATTGTCTTAGTTGGAATCTTTTCTATGTGATTTAGGCTTGCTAAGGCCACTAGGTTGTCTTGATTTCCCAAGGATCTCTTTATGTTGTTATAAATTTAATATACAGCCATTATGGTTTCATAAAAATACTATTTAACGCTTGTTTTACTCACTAATCTACCACTAAAATTTTCCTTCAAGTTGTCATTGTTAAACTACTTGATACTAGCTAATTATTTTACAAGTTTTTTGTTGATTTTTAGGGGTAGATATTGCTGATGTAGAATATTTATTCTACAATCATAATATTTCATAATATATCTGCAATAACATCATTTAACAACCTTACATTGTTGCTAAAGCCTTGTCTTATTTCCCTTGAGTTATACTAGTCATTGCTAGCTCATCTCTTGTATCTTTAACTAAACTTTTAGTGACTTATTTAACAATTTTGATTATGATTTATTTGTTGATTTATAACATAGTTTATTGCTTCTATATATGACATAAATCTGCGCTTTCTTTTCCATTGGAATATTGGGCTTGTATACTCGTATTTTCGTGTGTTTCAGGTAGGTACAACAATCTTATGCAAGTACACTACTACTTGGAAACCTTTTCTCATCGAAAAGACTTCATCCCAAGACTTACATCTCTCCACAAATTGACCTATAGGGGATTCATCCTTCATCACCTCAATTTCCATCTCAATCCCCCTTGGGTCACCTGGGATTCCCTCCTTGTATAGGATTTATCCTTCACTAAAGCGAGGGGAGGTTTTATCTAAGGTGAAAGTGGGTAGACTCTCTCGTAATTCTTGCCATCTTGTGGATTGATTCAGGATTTTCCCAACCTACAATTTTCATGATAACATTTTGGTGTCATTTTCGGGGAGGATTTTGAATCCTCTTTCTTGCCCTAATGACACTTTGGAAAACTATCCCAAATACTTTCCCTAGTTTTCCTGTCAACTCCACTTGAGGTAAGTTCCCTTTCACTTTCCTTACTTGATGATATAAGACTCATATGGTGACTCCACCATCCCAAAACCCTTCTTCCCAAAGAACCCTTCCCCTTGGAATATTCAAACCTCCAAAGACTTACCAAAGAATGCATCCTCTACATTCCCTCATTGTCAAGTAAAATATTTCACAGTAACATCCCACTTCCACCAATGGATCATCCTTGGAAAAGGGCCTCTGTAATCCATTAAACATGGAAACCATATCTATATATCCCAACACCATGCCTAAGGAAATCAACAAATAGTTTCCAAAGTTTTTTGGGATCAATGTAATCACTGCAGAAAAACACCTACATACCATCAGTCGAGACATGGAAAATGAAGAGTAGAACATGAATATGTTGCAATGAAGTTTCTAGCAACATATCTTACTGAAGATTCCCAAAGGTGGTTCGATGACTTACCATATGATCACCTTACCAGTTACGAATATTTGACTAAGTTGTTCAAAAGTAGGTGGTAACTGAAGAAAAATAGCAGGATGTTGATGAATCAGTTCAACCAAATAAAGAAAAAAGAGAATGATATGATTAGAGAGTTTGATACCAGATTTGAAAAAATGCATAGCCAAATCCCCTGAGATTTGCACCCTACTGCAACAAAATTATGTCTCCTTTATGTCAATGCCTTTGAAGGGAAATTTGGTTTCATCCTAAGGGACAAGAAACCTCGCACTTTGGCAGAAGCCAAAGAATACAGTGCATACATTGAAGAAAATATTTTTTTCTCCAAGTTTGATCCTTTTCAGTATCCTCGTGCCAAAGCAGAACCCAAGGAAAAGACAACTACAAACAGTGCGACATATACAATTGCTCTTATATCTTAGAAGCTTGATTAGATGAATACTTAGTTTGTCCTGATTCAAAATCAAGTTATGAGTTGGTTGACAATTTTGGAAAGGAATCATTTCGCTCCTAGGAATCCATTTGTCAGAAAGGAATCTATATGTTGGAAGGAAAATCCTCAACAAGAGGTAAAGGATCCTAACACATTGAAGATTTTTGGGAGGGTGAACTTGGAAGAATTACCATGGTTCTCTCCTTGCCAAGAACCTCACCCAAAGGAAGAGTGACCAAGACAAGAAGAAGAGTCTCATAACGAAATCAATTTCATGGATACAATATTTTCCTTTTAGGATGAGGATTATGATAGACTGACAAATGTTACCCAGGAACAGATTGACGAAGCTTGAATAAAGGGAACTAGAGAATGTTGCCTCAAAGAACTTAATCAATTGATTGAAGAGCAGAGGAAATAATTAAAGAAAAGGGAGATCCTTACCTATGCATGAAAAAAAAAATTCTATCTTGCCTCCACAATCCTTAAAAGAGAAAACCTCATCTCAGCCAATGAATCAAGCTTCACTTCAGGCAAAGAAGACAACTCCCCAGACAACAAAGAAAGTGGTCCCACCTCCATTTCAAGAATTGATTCCAAAATCAATGCAAGCATAAGAGATTTAGTTGAACATATATGTCTCATCCATGTTTTGAAAGATGAATATGTCAGTTCCTATGGTGGAGATGTGCAAAATTTATTTTTTCATAAGGGAAGTGTTGAATGCATTTAAGGTGCCAAATGAGGAAGAATATCCTCATGTGATATTAAACACCATGTACCATGGATGATAGAGGGATACCAACCCTCCCTTTTCCATATATTTTGGTGTAAATGATATCCACTTGGACAAATTCATGTTATATTCTAGGGCGTCGAAAAACATGATGTCTTTGACAGTCATGAAATAGATCATTTTGAAAAAAAAAATTCCATATGAAAAAGTATGTGGCATTGATTCCAAGAAGGTGAAGGTTTATGGTCTCATAGAAGACATGGAAGTCTAGCTAGAATATTTCCCTCACATTGGCCTCATCATGAACATAGTGGTAATTGATTTTCTAGATGTTTGGGGCATGCTCTTATCGAGGATTTGGGAGACCAATATTGGTGAGTTTCTCAACGTGGACTTCACTCATGCACACATTCCTATGGGAGATGGTACTCTCAAGATTCTTTATAACCGGGAGGTACCCAAGAAACATGTATTGGATCATAATGACCTTGATTATAGTAACGGGGATGATTTTGATGAGGTTCTAGATACCATTGAGTATGATCCACAAGACCTACCTTTCATGAAGGAGGACTGCATAGATGCACTACTTCCAATGATGAATGAATACAAAGATAAAATTGAAAAATTCCAAGGAAAAGATCCAAGTTCCATCAAGATATTGAAGAAAGAAGAAAATGAAGGTGATAAAGAACGTCAGATGACAATTAAAAATGTAGTCAACATAGAGCCACCTTCATACCTGTACATTGAGAACAACCCTACATAAACAACAGTGAAGGAATTCTTCCATTCATATGGGATAAGAAGAAGGGAAAGCCCAACTATGATCAGAAGAATGGAAACTCTTGGTTTGGCCTTTACATCGTCAAGAAGAAATCCGAGAATGAAAAATACTACTTATAATATTTGGAGGGGAGAAAGATTCCATTACCAGTGGATGGGTCTCTTCTCCGACCCTACATTCAAGGTACATGACTTCTTCAGATCCCATGCCCTAGGTAAGCAGGCAGGTCATCTTGTTTTCTTTCATTTTTCATCTTGATTTGTCATGGTAGTTTAGCCGCATTTCATTTTTCTCGACTAGTGTTTTTGTTTATTTACATGCTTCTCTTTTATCATATTATATGAAAAATGAAATTTTTTATTAGTTGTTATTTTTGAGATTTTGATTTTGATATATATGGACAAAGGGTGAGTAGAGCCACCCTATATTTTATAGTTTTATGTTTCAATGTAGGAACATGTATGACCAGGAGATGTTGAGGTTCTCATGCACTCTATGATGAGTACATGTCCCTGAGTAGAAGCTAGATGTTATCCCCAATTTCTAGGGATAACTAAGGAGATGATGTCTCGAGGCCATCAGGTTTAGACATGGAGTACCAAGAGACAGATGAATGACAACGTCCACATGGACAGACAAATATTTGCATCGCCACCATGCATCCTCGGTTCATCATGATGGAATTCACCACAACATCTTGCTTCTAGAAGATGATGGGTCTTGTTCCATGAGGTACAAGTCAGGTATCGTGGTAAGTGTCACTTTAATATTTCAAGCATTTAAGTATGTTGCATTTAAATTTGTATTTTTATTATAGAACATTTTATTGGAAGCTATGTTCTTTGCCTTATTAATGTTGATTCACCCAATAAGTCATCTTGTCAACCCTCCCATACCTAAAATTGGAAAATTGTATAGGGTCTTTGAGAACTTGTTTATTTTGATGAGGTATTTTTGTGTGTACATGCTTATATAGCTCTTATATTAAATGTGATTTTACTTTCCATGATGCTTTGACTTGATATCCTTGGAGGGAATACTTGTGTGTATTTTCATGTCCCTGTTGATGGACATTTTAGAGGAACAAGGCCAGCTTGAGCCTTCATTATGGAAGTAATCCCTTATGTTGGATGCCATGACCCACACCTTAGGACCAACTCAATGATGGAAGTTTCCTTTGGAGGAAGAAGAAGACACCTTGCATAGTGACACCTAGCCTTCTTCCTGTCCAATGACCTTCTTAGGAGCTCTTATACCATGTTTCTAGGATTGCCATCTTGCCTAGGGCTAGGGCATGTGGTGGTGAATATGGACACTTGGAACATTTTGATGGAAGACCCCTTATAGTGATCTGGAATCTTTTCATCGAAGTGACTTATAAAGAATTGTATTAAATGAGCATAAATTAAAGTGCACTATTAAAGAAGGGAAAGCTCAATAATGAAGAGACATAAGCATCAAATCTGAACATTAAATCTTGATAATAGAGTTCATCCCTAGTGGACTACATCTCTGGGTCCTTCTCTCAAATGGGTAGACCTTTTTATTAACTCAACAAAATAATTTGGCAAAATACATAAGTATACCTCATTCTTGGAACAAGTTGTAGAAGTTTTGCTCAGATCAGAAAAAAGACAACACCATTGAATTTGTGGCATTGAATTACCCAAAAATGATTGTCTCCACACTTCAATCCAACTCTGGCACTCCCAAGACTAAGAGAAACTCAGTCTCGATTTTTGTGCCCTGCAACTTGCAATTAATGCCAAAAAAATGCCTCGTAAAGCATGTCGATCGTACCCTCACGTGACTCTCCTCCAACACTAGAAGGATTCAAAATTTAAGTAATATTTTTTGCATTGTAAACAATGTAGGTCATTGGCCTAGTGGTTGGCAGAGCATTTGTTAAGGCGTAGATAAAGGGGGAGGTCCCAGGGTCGAGCCCCTCCCCTTTTGGGTTGTTGGTTATAACTTATATATATATATATAGATATAGATATACACATGGTGGTTCCACCAATATTATCAGTGATTTATATATGACCTTTGGGCGCAAGATTTGGTGAGGTGTCGTCGGATTTGGCAGACCTGCCAATCCCTTTTTTATTTTTGGAATTTCATTCTCGGGCCCTCATTGGGAATTTTCCCACTGCCACGTGGCAGCCAAACATTGAGCCACGTCAACCAACTGTACAATCACCTACCACATCAGTGTACGATCTTCCACCTCACCTTCCACGTCATTGTACTGTCTTCCATGTGGTTGTACATACTACCACGTGGCACATTTTTACTGGTCCACGAAATGACCCGAAAATACCAAAAAAGAGTGACACGTGGCAACCTCTAGTGTTGCCATGTTACCATTTTGATGTCATGCTGACATCAGCATGACACATGTCACCTCTTATGTGTGTCACTTATGCTTGTAAGGGTGCTGACATCATTCATATTGATGTTGACGTCAACAGTATGGATGTTGACTCATCCTCTATTGACTAGGCTAGGTTGACCAAACTTTGATTGTGAATATCTTTCGATCCGTAACTCCATTTGAGGATTTGTTTGCATCATTGGAAATATTGTGACGCGCTCTTTGTGATAATGCCACTGTCACTGATTTTTGATGAATTTGAATTTTTTCCCTTTCTTTGTCTGTTGAGGTCATTCTGAGCTCCCTGAGTTGCTTCTACGAGTTCTGAGTTGTCCTTAGTCTTCTCTGGATCCTTTTTGGATCACGCCTTGCCACTGAGATCTTTTTGTACCACCAAAAGCTTTCATCAATCAACATATAAGTGATCGAAGAGTTCCCTCACCTTTTACTTCTCATTCCACTTTTCCTTGCTTGGATGTGTGCCCTTTAAGCCTACTCGAAGATAATCAACATCACCCCTACATGAAGTCTTGTTCCTTCTGTCCAAAATGATATCTTCCTTTAAATCATCCAAGTACTCAGAAGAAAACTCATCAACTAAAGGTATTGAAACTTCCTCATCTCGATCCATGATCATGGGAGGCTCAAAAAGTTTCAAGTTATCTACATTTACAATTGAGTAAATCTACATATAAGGTGGAAGATCCAGACGAAAAGAATTCATACCACTTTTCTCCAAAACAGTGAAGGGTCCATAACGAATGGGCTTGAGTTTCTTTCCTTCACCCTTCAATCTCTCCTTATTGATGTGAATCCATACCTGGTCTCCAACCTGGAACTGATAATCAACCCTGCGTTTTCACTTTAACTTCCTCTTCATCAATCCATTGAAAATGACAATATACTTCAACCTGTCCGATCCATTTATCTAACTTTTCAGGATTATCATATCCATTAAACATAGGTAAAACAAATTTTACATCAAGATTTAATATTGGTTTCTTAAAAGAGGCTTTATGGCTAGAATGATGAGAATGCTCGGAGGAAGAATAACTAGAACTTGACAGTGAAGATGGAGGCTCGGGAGGGTCTCCTCCAACCCCTTGATTTACCGAAGCATCATCATCATCTTGTGCTTCCTTTTTCGTCCCTTTATTCATCATCCTCTTCTTGCAGTCTCTATACATTCGTTTGACCATTTCTGACATGCAATAAAAGACCATATGAAAGTTTTTCTCTTTCTCGTCACGCTTATCCTCTTCTGCCATTTTCTCCCTTCGGGATGCATGGCCAACTTTAGGATTGAAAGTCTTAAGAGTTCCTTCACCATGTTTATGCTTGGCCCTAGTAAGAATTCACACTCAACAATTCAATTCAAAGATGATTGCTCTGATACCAACATGATCCAGGATCTTTTCATCGAAGTGACTTATAAAGAATTGTATTAAATGAGCATAAATTAAAGTGCACTATTAAAGAAGGAAAAGCTCAATAATGAAGAGACATAAGCATAAAATATGAACACAAAAACTTGATAACGGAGTTCGTCCCTRATGGACTATGTTTCTGAGTCCTGCTCTCAAACGAGTAGGCATTTTTATTAACTCAGCMAAATAATTTGGCAAAATACATAAGTATACCTCATTCTGGAAACAAGTTGCAGAAGTTTTKCTCAAATCATAAAATAGATAGCACCATTGTATTCGTGGCATCTAATTACCCAAAAATGATTTTCTCCACACTTCAGTCCGACTCTGTCACTCCCAGGCCCAAGAGAAACTCTATCTCAATTTTTGTGCCATGCAACCTGCAATAAATGCCAAAAAAATCATGGTAAAGTGTGTTGGTCGTACCCTCACATACCTCTCCTCCATCACTGGGTGGATTCAAAATTTAAGTAATATTTCGAGCGTTGTAAACAACATAGGTCGTTGGCCTAGTGGTTGGCAGAGAATTTTTTAAGGCATAGATAAAGGGGGAGGTCCCGAGGTCAAGCCCACGGGCCTCCCCTTTTGGAATTTCTTTCTCGAGCCCTCATTGGGAATTTTCCCACTGCCACATGGAAGCCCTTGACTAGGCCACGTGGAAGCCAACCATTGGGCCACATCAACCAATTGTACAATCACCTACCATGTCATCATACGGTCTGCCACCTCAACTTCCACATTAGCCTACCATGCCACCATATGGTCTTTCGCGTGGCTGTATGGACAGCCATGTGGCAAATTTTTACTGGTCCATGAAATGACCCGAAAATGCCAAAAATGAGTGACACGTGGCAGCCTCTGGTGTTGCCACATCACCATGTTGATGTCAACATGAAACGTGTCGCCTCATATGTGTGACATGTATGCTTGTACAGATGTTTACGTTATCCATATTGATGCTGACATCAGTAGTACGGATGTTGAATCATTCCTTGCTGACTTGGCTAGGTTGACCAAACTTTGATCACAAATATCCTTCGATCTGTAACTCCATTTAATGAGTTGTTTGCACTATTGGAAATATTGCAACGCGCTCTTCGTGATGATNCTCAACTTCCACGTCAGCCTACCATGCCACCATATGGTCTTCCGCGTGGCTGTATGGACAGCCATGTGGCACATTTTTACTGGTCCATGAATTGACCCGAAAATGCCAAAAATGAGTGACACGTGACAGCCTCTGGTGTTGCCACATCACCATGTTGATGTCAACATGAAACGTGTCGCCTCATATGTGTGACATGTATGCTTGTACAAATGTTTACGTTATCCATATTGATGCTGACATCAGTAGTACGGATGTTGAATCATTCATTGCTGACTTGGCTAGGTTGACCAAACTTTGATCACAAATATCCTTCGATCTGTAACTCCATTTAATGAGTTGTTTGCACTATTGGAAATATTGCAACGCGCTCTTCGTGATGATGACACTTTTATTGAGTTTTGAGGACTTTGAATTTTTGCCCTTTCTTTGTCTGTTGAGGCCATTCTAAGCTTCATGAGTTGCTTCTACCAGTTCTGAGTTGTCCTTAGTCTTCTCTGGATCCTTTTTTGATCACACCTTCTCACTGAGATAATTTTGGACAACCAAAATATTTCATCAATCAACATATAAGTGAGGGAAGAGTTCTCTCACCTTGTCCTTCTCAATCCACTTTGCCTTGCTTGGATGTGTGCCCTTTAAGACTACTCGAAGATAATCAACATCACCCCCCCATGAAGTCCTCTTCATTCTGTCTAAGATGATATATTCCTTTAACCCATCCAAGTACTTAGAAGAAAACTCATCAAATGATGGTATTCAAACTTCCTCATCTTGATCCATGATCATGGGAGGCTCTAAAATTTTAAAGTTCTCTACATTTACAATTGAGTAAATCTGCATATAAGGTGGAATATCCAGACGAGAATCATTGGTACCACTTTTCTCCAAAATAGTGAAAGGTCCATAACGAATGGGATTGAGTTTATTGCCTTCACCCTTCAATTTCTGCTTGTCAATGTGAATCCATACCTGGTCTCCAACCTAGAACTGATTATCAACCTTGTGTTTGTCATGCCGAGCTTTATATTGTGCTTCAATTTTCTCCAATTTTTCCCTGACTGCTTGGTGTACCTGTTGGATCCTCTGGATGAACTTGCGAGCTCTATCCTCATTTCTTTATTCATTTGAATATTCATCTCTCCCATACATAAATTCCAAAGGAACCTTAGTTAGGTACCCAAAACATGTCTCAAAAGGCGAACTTTGAGTGGAGGAATGTAAGGCTCGGTTGTAAGCATGTTGTACATAGAGTATATGTTCATCCCATAACTTGGGATTCTTGTTGCAGTGGTCTCGAAGAAAAAATACCATTGTTTGGTTTACAACCTCTGTCTGTCCATCGGTCTGTTGATGGAAAGAAGCGATCCTCTTCAACTTGGTGTCCATCATTTTCCACAAGCTTGTCCAAAAATCCCCAAGGAATCGAGTATCTCGATCCGAGTTAATGGATGTGGGTAACCCAAAGTGAAACCAAACATATTGAAAGAAGAGATTAGCAGTCTTCTCAGCAATGATATTCTTTTTACATGGTATTAAGATACACATTTCGTTGAACCTATTGTTGGGTCTCAAAAATGTCGCATTTTCATCCTCTTTTCCTTTCACCATTCCTCACATTTTATCACCTCATTTAACCTTTCATTATACCATTTTCATAAATACANATTGGAAATATTGCAACGCGCTCTTCGTGATGATGACACTTTTATTGAGTTTTGAGGACTTTGAATTTTTTCCCTTTCTTTGTCTGTTGAGGCCATTCTGAGCTTCATGAGTTGCTTCTACCAGTTCTGAGTTGTCCTTAGTCTTCTCTGGATCCTTTTTTGATCACACCTTCTCACTAAGATATTTTTGGACAACCAAAATATTTCATCAATCAACATATAAGTGAGGGAAGAGTTCCCTCACCTTGTCCTTCTCAATCCACTTTGCCTTGCTTGGATGTGTGCCCTTTAAGACTACTCGAAGATAATCAACATCACCCCCCCATGAAGTCATCTTCATTCTGTCTAAGATGATATGTTCCTTTAACCCATCCAAGTACTTAGAAGAAAACTCATCAAATGATGGTATTGAAACTTCCTCATCTTGATCCATGATCATGGGAGGCTCTAAAATTTTAAAGTTCTCTACATTTACAATTGAGTAAATCTGCATATAAGGTGGAATATCCAGACGAGAATCATTGGTACCACTTTTCTCCAAAATAGTGAAAGGTCCATAACGAATGGGATTGAGTTTATTGCCTTCACCCTTCAATTTCTGCTTGTCAATGTGAATCCATACCTGGTCTCCAACCTAGAACTGATTATCAACCTTGTGTTTGTCATGCCGAGCTTTATATTGTGCTTCAATTTTCTCCAATTTTTCCCTGACTGCTTGGTGTACCTGTTGGATCCTCTGGATGAACTTGCGAGCTCTATCCTCATTTCTTTATTCATTTGAATATTCATCTCTCCCATACATAAATTCCAAAGGAACCTTAGTTAGGTACCCAAAACATGTCTCAAAAGGCGAACTTTGAGTGGAGGAATGTAAGGCTCGGTTGTAAGCATGTTGTACATAGAGTATATGTTCATCCCATAACTTGGGATTCTTGTTGCAGTGGTCTCGAAGAAAAAATACCATTGTTTGGTTTACAACCTCTGTCTGTCCATCGGTCTGTTGATGGAAAGAAGCGATCCTCTTCAACTTGGTGTCCATCATTTTCCACAAGCTTGTCCAAAAATCCCCAAGGAATCGAGTATCTCGATCCGAGTTAATGGATGTGGGTAACCCAAAGTGAAACCAAACATATTGAAAGAAGAGATTAGCAGTCTTCTCAGCAATGATATTCTTTTTACATGGTATTAAGATACACATTTCGTTGAACCTATTGTTGGGTCTCAAAAATGTCGCATTTTCATCCTCTTTTCCTTTCACCATTCCTCACATTTTATCACCTCATTTAACCTTTCATTATACCATTTTCATAAATACATTTGGGTTTCACCTTATTATTTTCCACCTTATTCATTTTAGTATTAAAAGAGAATTTATGATTAAATATTAGAAAATCGACATGTTTTCATATATATCTCAAAAAATGTGTGAGCTTTGTAATGTGTAGGAATATGTGAAGGATTAATTCAAAAAGACTTCTCAAATACTTCTTCCACCATTTCAATATTTGAGGAGATTATTCAAGCCTATTTCAAGGAGAAGATCATGGGGAATGGATAACATATCTTATCCAAGATTTATGAGAGATATGTGTGAGGATTTGAAGGGATCGTATTTTGTAATAATGGGAAATTGGTTGAGAGAAACGTGGATCTGTAATTATGAGATGCTTATCTTCTTTTCAAACCTCTCATGTATAAAAGATAGTGCTCTCTCTTCATGAGGGAGTAGTCATTAGGATGAGAAAGTAATTAGTCATTATGGGATTAGAAGGACATTAGATTTAGGTTGGAAAATTATTAGAAATCAATGATAGGAGTTAGTCATTTGGTTCATAGTCATTTCCTTGATTAGTTTCATGATTTCATTACTTTTTCATTTGATCATGGTGATGTAATTGAGATTACTTCATTGTTAGTGTGAGCTCACATGTGTTGTCTTCTTTCTCTTCGCATGTTGTTTTCCTTTGATGCAATTTTTCATTTACACAATTTCATTTCAGTCGTGTGTTTCAGTAATTCAATTCCAAGTCGTGTGTTTCATCTTCCTGCATTAGATTAATGATTTAATTCCAGTTGTAGATTCAACATTAGATTAGGTTAAATTAGTTTCAATCCTGCATATATTGTGCATGTGCTTCGTAAGTTTACAAAATCCTCAGGTTGACAATTAAATGATTGGGCATTTGTTAAACACCAATATTTACCACCAACACCTATCCACTACAACATACAAATAGTCATGACCCCATTTCGGCATTGGTAAACCCTCTACAAAATCTATGGAGATACTTTCCCATGGATGGGATGGAATAGGTAGTGGTGAATATAGCCCCAGTTTTCTATTAGTGGGCTTACAAGTAGAACACATCACACACCCCTTTACATGTTTAGTTACAATTTNGTACCCTTTTTGTACTTGATTACCAAATGAAATTGTTGTAGGAAACCCATCCATCTGTAATGTCGAGATTGTTGCAGTTTGGTTTGTGCTTGGAGATACTATAAGGGTTGGTGATTTGTATGTATGGTTGTTTCCTTCCCTAACAAGTAGTGCTTCCATTTCTTTACGCTTTGAACTAATGCATAAAACTCTTTATCATATGTAGGATAGTTAACAACAAATTGGTTAAAAGTTTCACAGTGGTAACAGATAGGCTTATGATATTGCATCAATACTACACCCATGGAATATCCACTAGCATATGTCTCGATATCAAAGGGTTGTTGAATATTCGACAGTGCTAATATTGGTGCAATAATTATCTTTTCCTTCAAAGTGTTGAAATCTTTTTGTTGCTTTCCTCCCCACTGAAAAGTTTTCTTCACACTAGTTAATGCATGCAAAGGAGCTGCTATAAAGGAGAAGTTTGAAATGAACCTCCTCCAATACTGGACTGCACCTAAGAAGCTTCGTATCTCGGTTACACTTTTGGGCTCAGGCCAATTTACAATTACATCAATCTTGGAAGGATCAATTTTTTATTTTCCTCCTCCTACAGTATGACCTAAGTACACAAGTGCAATCTTATCAAATTCACATTTGGACAATTTTACATACAACTTTTCCCTTTGCAGAGTACCCAATACTTTCTTTACATGCCTCACATGTTCATCCCTAGTCTTGCTAAAAATAAGAATGTTGTCTAAATATACAATCACAAAATCATCTAGAAAAGGCCTGAATACAACATTCATCACACGCATGAAAGTCTTTGGAGCATTACAAATCCCAAATGACATAACTAACCACTCAAACAATCCATGTTTGGTTTTAAAGGAAGTTTTCCACGCATCATGTTCTACAACCCTAATATGATGGTATCCACTGCGCAAATCCAACTTCATGATTGAAAGTCTTAAGAGTTCATTCGCCTTGTTTATGCTTGGCCCTAGTAAGAATTCACACTCAACAATTCAATTCAAATATGGCTTCTCTGATACCAACATGATCTGAGATCTTTTCATCGAAGTGACTTATAAAGAATTGTATTAAATGAGAATAAATCAAAGTGCACTATTAAAGAAGGAAAAGATTAATAATGAAGATACATAAGCATCAAATATGAACACAAAAACTTGATAACAGAGTTTGTCCCTGGTGGAATACGTCTCTGGGCCCTGCTCTCAAATGCGTAGGCCTTTTTATTAACTCAGAAAAATAATTTGGCAAGATACATAAGTATACCTCATTCTGGAAACAAGCTGCAAAAGTTTTGCTCAAATCAGAAAACAGACAACACCATTGAATTCGTGGCATCGAATTACCCAAAAAGGATTGTCTCCATGCTTCAATTCGACTCTGGCACTCCCAGGCCCAAGAGAAAATCTGTCTCGATTTTCTTGCCCTGCAACCTGTAATTAATACCAAAAAATGCCTCATAAAGCATGTCATTCATACCCTCACACGCCTCTCCTCCAGTACTGAGAGGATTCAAAATTTAAGTAATACCGTTCATTGTAAACAATGTATGTCGTTGGCCTAGTGGTTGGTGGAGCATTTGTTAAGGCGTAGATAAAGGGGGGCGTCATGGGGTCGAGTCCACGAGCCTCCCCTTTTGGGTTGTTGGTTATAACTCTCTCTCTCTCTCTCTCACACACACACACACATATATATATTAATACATGGTGGTTCTGCCAATCTTAGCAGTGGTTTATATATGATTGTTGGGCGCCATATTTGATGGACCTACCAATCCATTTTTTATTTTTGGAATTTCGTTCTTGAGCCCTCATTGGGCATTTGCCCACTGCCATGTGGCATCCAATGACTGGGCCACGTGGAAACCAACCATTGGGCCACATCAACCAACTATAAAATCACCTACCATGTAAGCATATGGTCTGCCACATCACTGTATGGTCTACCACGTCGTTGTATGGACTACCACGTGGCACATTTTTACTGGTCCACAAAATGATCCGAAAATGCCAAAAATGAGTGACACATGGTAGCCTCTGGCGTTGCCCCATCACCATGTTGGCATCAGCATGGCATGTGTTTCCTCCTGCGTGTTCCATTTATTCTTGTACATATGTTGATGTCATTCATATTGATGCTGACGTCAACAGTACGGATGCTGACTCATCCCCTGCTGACTGGCCTAGGTTGACCAAACTTTGACCACAAATATATTTTGATCCGTAACCCCGTTTGATGAGCCATTTGCATCATTGGAAAGGTTGTGATGTTTTCGTTACGATGATGCCACTTTCACTTAGTTTTGAGGACTTTTAATTTTTTCCCTTTCTCTGTTTGTTGAGACCATTTTGAGCTTTTTGAGTTGCTTCTATGAGTTCTGAGCTATCCTTAGTCTTCTCTGGATCCTTTTTGGATCATACATTAAGGGGGACACTCTTGACTTAAATACAAATGGCCTTTGGAGGGCTAGTGCTACCTTCTCCAACCTCAACGACTTCCTACATGTGCCAAAATGTCACCCCCCAAGGGGATGGTGTCATGTTTTAGGGATTTTCTTATGAGCAAATAAAATTTAAAGTTGTAAAGGGGAAAAGTAAAGGATATCAAACTCCTTACTTTATGGTTTACCCTAATTTAAATTGGACAAAATCTTTTTAGTGATCTTGTATAAGCAAATATCAATGCATTTCATCTTGAGATAACTCTCACTTGGGAGAAAGACTCATTCACTGAAATTTGCACCCCTCTTGGGAAATTTTACTTATCTCTCTCTTCTAATTTCTCCTGTGATGGTTTATTTTTTCTATTGGATAGATAAGTGATGCACTATCTCTCTTGGAGGCTAATTCTTGCATTGTGATGGAATTTTCTTGGTTAAAAAGGAGTTTATCTTTTTTATGCTTGGACTAGGTAAGTAGTCTTTGTTTTGTTATTTCTTATTTCTTGGTTGCAAGGTTAATTTGATAAGATATTTGGGAGTATAAGGGCATACAACCCCAATAATCCTATCATAATTGTCTTGAATAATGTTTTGTACAGAGGGTTACTAGGAGGAGTAAAAGGGCTTACACCCTCCTAGTTTTTCCTAGCTAGTCTTGCTTGTCTTAGAGAGTAAAAGGGCTTACACCCCTAAGGAAGTAGCATGACTAGATCACTAATTAAAATAATACATAACCCAATATATTTAGGCACTAATATATTGCATTAGATAAATAAAATCATTGCATTGGTATAAGTGAAATTACGAGATATTGAAATTATCTTAGTTGGAATCGTTTCTAAGTGATTTAGGCTTGCTAAGGCCACTAGGGCGTCCTGATTTCCCAAGGATTTCTTGCTGCTGTTATAAATTTAAACTACAGCCATTACGGTTGCAACAAAATACTCTTTAACACTTGTTTTACTCACTAATCTACCACTAAAGTTTGCCTTCAAGTTGTCATTGTTAAACTACATGATATTGGCGAATTATTGGACAAGTTGTTTCTGATTTTTAGGGGTAGATCTTGCTTCTATAGCATATGTATGCTACAGCCATAATTCTGTCATAATATCTCTGCAATAACATCATTTAACAGCCTTACATTGTTGCTAAAGTCTTGTCTTATTTCACTTGAGTTATACTAGTCATTGCTAACTCATCTCTTGTATCTTTAACTAGACTTTTAATGACTTATTTAGAAGTTTTGATTATCATTTATTTTCTGATTTATATCATAGTTTACTGCTGCTATATATGAAAGAAAGCTTCACTTGCTTGTCCATTGGAATATTGGGCTTGTATACTCATCTTTTTTTGTGTTTTGGGTAGGTACAACCATATTCTGCAGGTACACTACTTCTGGGAAACCTTCCCTCATTGAATAGAATTCATCCCAAGCATTCCATCTCTCCACAACTTGAATTATAGAGGCTTCATCCTTCATCACCTAACTTTCCATCTCAATCCCCCTAGGGTTACCCGGGATTCCCCCCTTGTGTAGTATTTATCCTTCACTAAAGAGAGGAGAGGGTTTATATAAGGTGACAGTGGGTAGACTCTCCCGTAGTTCTCTCCATTTTCTGGATTGGGTCGGGATTTTCCCAACCTACAATTTGCGTGATAAAAAAAAATTGTCGTTGTCGAGGAGGATTTTGAATCATATTTTGTGCCCTAATGACACTTTGGAAAACTATCCCAAAGTCTTTCCCTAGTTTGATGTACATGCTTGGATGGCTCTTATATTAAATATGATTTTACTTGCCATGAAGCTTTGACTTGAGATCCTTGGAAGTCATACTTGTCTATCTTTGCATGACCTTATCGATGGACATTTTGGAGGAACAAGCCCAACTTGGGCCTTCATTGGAGCAGGAATCCCANCATAAAACTCTTTATCATATGTAGGATAGTTAACAACAAATTGGTTAAAAGTTTCACAGTGGTAACAGATAGGCTTATGATATTGCATCAATACTACACCCATGGAATATCCACTGGCATCTGTCTCGATATCAAAGGGTTGTTGAATATTCGACAGTGCTAATATTGGTGCAATAATTATCTTTTCCTTCAAAGTGTTGAAATATTTTTGTTGCTTTCCTCCCCACTGAAAATTTTTCTTCACACTGGTTAAGGCATGCAAAGGAGCTGCTATAAAGGAGAAGTTTGAAATGAACCTCCTCCAATACTGGACTGCACCTAAGAAGCTTTGTATCTTGGTTACACTTTTGGGGTCAAGCCAATTTACAATTACATCAATCTTGGAAGGATCAATTTTTAATTTTCCTCCTCCTACAGTATGACCTAAGTACACAAGTGCAATCTTATCAAATTCACATTTGGACAATTTTACTTACAACTTTTCCCTTTGCAGAGTACCCAATACTTTCTTTACATGCCTCACATGTTCATCCCTAGTCTCGCTAAAAATAAGAATGTTGTCTAAATATACAATCACAAAATCATCTAGAAAAGGCCTGAATACAACATTCATCACACGCATGAAAGTCTTTGGAGCATTACAAATCCCAAACGACATAACTAACCACTCAAACAATCCATGTTTGGTTTTAAAGGAAGTTTTCCACGCATCATGTTCTACAACCCTAATATGATGGTATCCACTGCGCAAATCCAACTTCAGGATTGAAAGTCTTAAGAGTTCATTCGCCTTGTTTATGCTTGGCCCTAGTAAGAATTCACACTCAACAATTCAATTCAAATATGGCTTCTCTGATACCAACATGATTTGAGATCTTTTCATCGAAGTGACTTATAAAGAATTGTATTAAATGAGAATAAATCAAAGTGCATTATTAAAGAAGGAAAAGATTAATAATGAAGATACATAAGCATCAAATATGAACTCAAAAACTTGATAACAGAGTTTGTCCCTGGTGGAATACGTCTCCGGGCCCTGCTCTCAAATGCGTAGGCCTTTTTATTAACTCAGAAAAATAATTTGGCAAAATACATAAGTATACCTCATTCTGGAAACAAGATGCAAAAGTTTTGCTCAAATCAGAAAACAGACAACACCATTGAATTCGTGGCATCGAATTACCCAAAAAGGATTGTCTCCATGCTTCAATTCGACTCTGGCACTCCCAGGCCCAATAGAAAATTTGTCTCGATTTTCTTGCCCTGCAACCTGTAATTAATACCAAAAAATGCCTCATAAAGCATGTCATTCATACCCTCACACGCCTCTCCTCCAGTACTGAGAGGATTCAAAATTTAAGTAATACCGTTCATTGTAAACAATGTATGTCGTTGGCCTAGTGGTTGGTGGAGCATTTGTTAAGGCATAGATAAAGGGGGGCGTCCTGGGGTTGAGTCCACGAGCCTCCCCTTTTGGGTTGTTGGTTATAACTCTCTCTCTCTCTCTCACACACACACACACACACATATATATTAATACATGGTGGTTCTGCCAATCTTAGCAATGGTTTATATATGATTGTTGGGCGCCATATTTGATGGACCTACCAATCCATTTTTTATTTTTGGAATTTCGTTCTTGAGCCCTCATTGGGCATTTGCCCACTGCCATGTGGCATCCAATGAYTGGGCCACGTGGAAACCAACCATTGGGCCACATCAACCAACTATAAAATCACCTACCATGTAAGCATATGGTCTGCCACATCACTGTATGGTCTACCACGTCGTTGTATGGACTACCACGTGGCACATTTTTACTGGTCCACAAAATGATCCRAAAATGCCAAAAATGAGTGACACATGGTAGCCTCTRGCGYTGCCCCATCACCATGTTGGCATCAGCATGRCATGTGTTTCCTCCTGCGTGTTCCATKTATTCTTGTACATATGTTGAYGTCATTCATATTGATGCTGACGTCAACAGTACGGATGCTGACTCATCCCCTGCTGACTGGCCTAGGTTGACCAAACTTTGACCAMAAATATATTTTGATCCRTAACCCCGTTTGATGAGCCATTTGCATCRTTGGAAAGGTTGTGATGTTTTCGTTACGATGATGCCACTTTCACTTAGTTTTGAGGACTTTTAATTTTTTCCCTTTCTCTGTTTGTTGAGACCATTYTGAGCTTTTTGAGTTGCTTCTATGAGTTCTGAGCTATCCTTAGTCTTCTCTGGATCCTTTTTGGATCATACATTAAGGGGGACACTCTTGACTTAAATACAAATGGCCTTTGGAGGGCTAGTGCTACCTTCTCCAACCTCAACGACTTCCTACATGTGCCAAAATGTCACCCCCCAAGGGGATGGTGTCATGTTTTAGGGATTTTCTTATGAGCAAATAAAATTTAAAGTTGTAAAGGGGAAAAGTAAAGGATATCAAACTCCTTACTTTATGGTTTACCCTAATTTAAATTGGACAAAATCTTTTTAGTGATCTTGTATAAACAATTATCAATGCATTTCATCTTGAGATAACTCTCACTTGGGAGAAAGACTCATTCACTGAAATTTGCACCCCTCTTGGGAAATTTTACTTATATCTCTCTTCTAATTCCTCCTGTGATGGTTTATTTTTTCTATTGGATGGATAAGTGATGCACTATCTCTCTTGGAGGCTAATTCTTGCATTGTGATGGAATTTTCTGTGTTAAAAAGGAGTTTATCTTTTTTATGCTTGGACTAGGTAAGTAGTCTTTGTTTTGTTATTTCTTATTTCTTGGTTGCAAGGTTAATTTGATAAGGTATTGGGGAGTATAAGGGCATACAACCCCAATAATACTATCATAATTGTCTTGAATAATGTTTTGTACAGAGGGTTACTAGGAGGAGTAAAAGGGCTTACACCCTCCTAGTTTTTCCTAGCTAGTCTTGCTTGTCTTAGAGAGTAAAAGGGCTTACACCCCTAAGGAAGTAGCATGACTAGATCACTAATTAAAATAATACATAACCCAATATATTTAGGCACTAATATATTGCATTAGATAAATAAAATCATTGCATTGGTATAAGTGAAATTACGAGATATTGAAATTATCTTAGTTGGAATCGTTTCTAAGTGATTTAGGCTTGCTAAGGCCACTAGGGCGTCCTGATTTCCCAAGGATTTCTTGCTGCTGTTATAAATTTAAACTACAGCCATTACGGTTGCAACAAAATACTCTTTAACACTTGTTTTACTCACTAATCTACCACTAAAGTTTGCCTTCAAGTTGTCATTGTTAAACTACATGATATTGGCGAATTATTGGACAAGTTGTTTCTGATTTTTAGGGGTAGATCTTGCTTCTATAGCATATGTATGCTACAGCCATAATTCTGTCATAATATCTCTGCAATAACATCATTTAACAGCCTTACATTGTTGCTAAAGTCTTGTCTTATTTCACTTGAGTTATACTAGTCATTGCTAACTCATCTCTTGTATCTTTAACTAGACTTTTAATGACTTATTTAGAAGTTTTGATTATCATTTATTTTCTGATTTATATCATAGTTTACTGCTGCTATATATGAAAGAAAGCTTCACTTGCTTGTCCATTGGAATATTGGGCTTGTATACTCATCTTTTTTTGTGTTTTGGGTAGGTACAACCATATTCTGCAGGTACACTACTTCTGGGAAACCTTCCCTCATTGAATAGAATTCATCCCAAGCATTCCATCTCTCCACAACTTGAATTATAGAGGCTTCATCCTTCATCACCTAACTTTCCATCTCAATCCCCCTAGGGTTACCCGGGATTCCCCCCTTGTGTAGTATTTATCCTTCACTAAAGAGAGGAGAGGGTTTATATAAGGTGACAGTGGGTAGACTCTCCCGTAGTTCTCTCCATTTTCTGGATTGGGTCGGGATTTTCCCAACCTACAATTTGCGTGATAAAAAAAAATTGTCGTTGTCGAGGAGGATTTTGAATCATATTTTGTGCCCTAATGACACTTTGGAAAACTATCCCAAAGTCTTTCCCTAGTTTGATGTACATGCTTGGATGGCTCTTATATTAAATATGATTTTACTTGCCATGAAGCTTTGACTTGAGATCCTTGGAAGTCATACTTGTCTATCTTTGCATGACCTTATCGATGGACATTTTGGAGGAACAAGCCCAACTTGGGCCTTCATTGGAGCAGGAATCCCAYAGGTTGGATGCCATGACCCACACCTTGGGACCAACTTAACGATGGACATTTCCTTTGAAGGTAGAATAAGACACCTTAAACAGTGACACCTAGCCTTATTTCATCCCAATGACCTKCTTGGGAGCTCTTATACCATGTTTCTAGGCTTGACGTCTTGCTTAGGACACTTGGAACGTTTTTATGGAAGATCYCTTGCAGTAAGAAGGATACTCTTGACTTGAAGACACATGACCATTGGAGGCCTAGTGMTACCTTCTCTAACCTCAACGACTTCCTACATGTGCCAAAACGTCACCCCTCAAGGGGATGACATCATGTTTTAGGGATTTTCTTATGTACAAATCAAATTTAAATTTGTAAAGGGGAAAAGTAAAGGAGGTTTGCCTCCTTACTTTGTGTTTTACCCTAATTTAAATTGGATACACTCTTTTTAGTGATCTTGTATAAATAGAGATCAATGACATTTCATCTTGAGATAACTCTTACTTGGGAGAAAGACTCCTTGGCTGAAATTTGCGCCCCTCTTGAGAAATTTTACTTATATCTTTCTTCTATTTTTTCTTTTGATGGTTTTTCTTTTCTATTGGATGGAGAATTGATGCACTATTTCTCTTGGAGGCCAATTCTTGCATTGTGATGGAATTTTCTTGGTTAAAAAGGAGTTTATCTTGTTGATGTTTGGACTTGGTAAGGAATATTTTCTTTTTTATTGATTCTTTCTTGGTTGCAAGGTTAATTTTCTAAGCTCTTGGGGAGTATAAGGGCATACAACCCCACCAAGCCTATCATAATTTTCTTGAATATTTTTTTGTACAAAGGGTTACTTGGAGGAGTAAAAGGGCTTACACCCTCCTAGTCTTGCTTTCCTTAGGGAGTAAAAGGGATTACACCCCTAAGGAAGTAGCATAACTAGATCACTCATTAAAATACTACATAACTCAATAGCTTTAGGCACCAATCTCTTGCATTGGAGAAATAAAATCATTGCATTGGTATACATGAAATTACAAGATATTGAAATTGTCTTAGTTGGAATCTTTTCTATGTGCTTTAGGCTCGATAAGACCACTAGGGCATCTTGATTTCCCAAGGATTTCTTGGTTCTGTTATAAATTTAATCTACAGCCATTAAGGTTGCAACAAATTACTCTTTAACACTTGTTTTACTCACTAATCTACCACTAAAGGTTTCCTTCAAGTTGTCATTGTTAAAATACTTGATATTAGCTAATTGTTGGACAAGTTTTTTGTTGATTTTTAGGGGTATATATTTTTGTTGTAGCATATGTATGCTACATCCATAAGGATGTCATAATATATCTGCAATAACATCATTTAAAATCCTTACATTGTTGCTAAAGTATTTTCTTATTTCACTTGAGTTATACTAGTCATTGCTAGCTCATCTCTTGTATCTTTAACTAGACTTTTAGTGACTTATTCACCAGTTTTGATTATCATTTATTTGTTTATTTATATCATAGTTTATTTCTGATATATAGGACAGAAAGATTCTCTTGCTTTTACATTGGAGTATTGGGGTGGTATACTCATATTTTCTTGTGTTTCGGGCATGTACAACAATCTTTTGCAAGTACACTACTTCTTGGAAACCTTCCCTCATCGACAAGACTTCATCCCAAGCCTTCCATATCTCCACAACTTGACCTATAGGGGCTTCATCCTTCATCACCTCACTTCCTATCTAAATCCCCCTAGGGTAACCCGGGATTCCCCCCTTGTATAAGATTTCTCCTTCACTAAAGTGAGGGGAGGTTTTATCTAAGGTGATAGTGGGTAGACTCTCTCGTAGTTATTTCCATCTTGTGGATTGGGTCAAGATTTTCCAAACCTACAATTTCTGTGATAACATACATTATGCATTAATTAAACTAGGGATTATAGAGGGGATGTTACATTCCCCCTCCCCTACAATTGTGTGTCATCCTCGATGCACAAAACCATGCCGAATACATATACAAATTTACATCACATTATAATATTCATAAAAGAAATAAAATTATGCAATTTTTACGCTCCAATAGTAGTCTCAACCAAAATCCCATATTTCTCTCAACATTTTGACCCAAGGAACATGCTCCCTTCATTGTTCTCATTCCATCGAGCTACACCATTGTTTTATCAAGGATGTCAATGCAAGTGATTAGAATTTTGAGATGTGTTTCCAAAAATCTAGCTACCCAAAAATGGAGTCTTTCATTTTCAATTTTTGTTTCCTTCAAAATTGACAAAAATTTATGGGTATTACTCGCGCATAGTTTCTTCATGCTCCCATGTTGCATCTTTGGGACCATAGCAGGTCGATTGAACCTTTACCATCCCTATGGATTTGTTCCTTGGAACTTTGACTTTCTGGTCCAATATGCATACTGGTTCCACCCAGAAATCCCCTTCATTTTCCACATGGATCACAATCCAATCAATTATGTGGTTAGAGTTAGGAACATATTTATTTAATAATGACACATGAAATACATTATGCATTGTCTTGGATGTAGGAAATGCTATCATTTATGCAAATAGCCCTATCTTCTCTAATATTTCAAAAGTCCCATTATACCTTACTGCCAACTTTGGGAAACAACCCAATCTTAGTGTACTTATTTTCACTTTCACTTTTAGAAAAAAATGTTCGTGCACTTTAAAATCTCTAAAAACTCTATTCTTGTCTGCATAATGTTTTTGCTTATACCAGGAAGCCTTTAAATTTTTCCTGATCTTTGTCATCTTCTCTTTCATTTCCCTCAACAAATATGGCCCAATGATAACTCTATCGGTTGGGTTATCCCAACCCTCTGGTGTATTACAATTCCTTCCATACAATGCTTCAAATGGGCTCATTTTTAATGAGGCATGATACCCATTATTTTAATAAAACTCTACAAGTGGATGTAGAGTTCCCACTTTGATGGATGGTCCATCACATACATTTTGAGCATGTCTTCAATGATTCTATTAGTCCTCTATGTTTTCTCGTCTGAATCTGGGTGATGTGTTGTACTAAGATTTAAGTTTGTTCCAAATCCTTTGAAAAAAACTTTCCAAACATTAGATGTGAATTTTAGATCTCTATCTAACACAATTTCCTTAGGAACCTCATGTAGCTTGGAACCTTCTTTCATCTAAATCTCTGCAATCTTTTTTTCCTTGTGTGTTGTCTTCATAGGAATAAAATGTGTTTTCTTAGTTAATTTATCTACCATTACCATGATGAAATCATGATACTTCAATGTTCTGGGAATCTTTGTAATAAAATCAATTGTAAACACTTCCCATTTCCACTCGGGAATGCGAAATGGTTGTAGTATCCCTGTTGGATATCTATGTTCTACTTTCACCTTATGGCATTCTAGACACCTAGCAATATAATTAGCCACTTCTTTCTTCATCAATGGCCAAAAGTATTGGCTTCTTACAATTGTAATTCTCTTCTTATATACTGGGTGCCCAATAGATGGCACATTATGCATTTCCATTAATACTATATTTTTTAGCTCAACGGAATTTGGTACATATATTTTCTCTTTTTACATGAGGATTCCATCCACTTTCAATTCATAATAATTAATTTTTTGTTGTAAATTGCCTTGTTGTAATGTCTCTTTTATTTTTAGATATTGTTGTTCTGAGTTTGCAGCCTCTCTAATTCTCTCTTTTAAATCTGTGTTGAACATGCTAATGGCCGAAATATGCATTTCATGAGCTCTTGTGTTGAATGCATCAACCACCTGATTTTCCTTGCCTTTGATATGCTTAATTTCAACGTCATATTCACTCAAAAATTCCATACATCTAGTTTGTCTATCATTTAATGTTCGTTGTCCAAATAAATACTTCAGACTACAGTGGTCTATTCTTAACTCAAATCTTTGACCCATAAGGTAGTGTCTCCACATTTTTAATGCATGAACAATGACTACCAATTCCAAGTCATGTGTAGCATAATTCTTTTCATGCTATTTTAGTTTTCTAGACTCATAGCACACCACATGATATTTTTGACTGAATCTCCCTACCATGTCTTCGCATGCAATCGTGCACACTAAGAGATATTCATTTGGATATGCAATATTTAATATTGGTGCATTTTTCAATGTGTCTTTCAGCTACTAAAAGCTTTCTTCACACTTGGAAGTCCATTCAAATTGCACTCCCTTCTGTTGCAAGGAAGTGATTGGGCATGCAATCTTTGAAAACCCTTTTATGAATCTTCAAAAATAACCACAAAGACCCATAAATGATCTGACCTATGTCATATTTATTGGTGCTAGCCACCCTCTAGTGGTTGTTGAAATAATGTAACTGCGAAGAGCATTCTTATTATTTGTTATTGAATTAAATCCCCATTGTGGATTAATCATGTCATTATTATTATTTTTATTATTAGATTAACCCCCATTGAGGATTAATCATGTCGATAATTGTATAAGGACCAAATCCTCTTTTTCAGATTGGTCATCGGACAATTACAAAGTGCAGAATAAGAAGTCGGCCCCAGCAGTTATAATGGAAGGGCCGGAATTAATTAAAGGTGGGTTTACCCACCCAGTGTGAGANTACCTTCTCTAACCTCAACGACTTCCTACATGTGCCAAAACGTCACCCCTCAAGGGGATGACATCATGTTTTAGGGATTTTCTTATGTACAAATCAAATTTAAATTTGTAAAGGGGAAAAGTAAAGGAGGTTTGCCTCCTTACTTTGTGTTTTACCCTAATTTAAATTGGATACACTCTTTTTAGTGATCTTGTATAAATAGAGATCAATGACATTTCATCTTGAGATAACTCTTACTTGGGAGAAAGACTCCTTGGCTGAAATTTGCGCCCCTCTTGAGAAATTTTACTTATATCTTTCTTCTATTTTTTCTTTTGATGGTTTTTCTTTTCTATTGGATGGAGAATTGATGCACTATTTCTCTTGGAGGCCAATTCTTGCATTGTGATGGAATTTTCTTGGTTAAAAAGGAGTTTATCTTGTTGATGTTTGGACTTGGTAAGGAATATTTTCTTTTTTATTGATTCTTTCTTGGTTGCAAGGTTAATTTTCTAAGCTCTTGGGGAGTATAAGGGCATACAACCCCACCAAGCCTATCATAATTTTCTTGAATATTTTTTTGTACAAAGGGTTACTTGGAGGAGTAAAAGGGCTTACACCCTCCTAGTCTTGCTTTCCTTAGGGAGTAAAAGGGATTACACCCCTAAGGAAGTAGCATAACTAGATCACTCATTAAAATACTACATAACTCAATAGCTTTAGGCACCAATCTCTTGCATTGGAGAAATAAAATCATTGCATTGGTATACATGAAATTACAAGATATTGAAATTGTCTTAGTTGGAATCTTTTCTATGTGCTTTAGGCTCGATAAGACCACTAGGGCATCTTGATTTCCCAAGGATTTCTTGGTTCTGTTATAAATTTAATCTACAGCCATTAAGGTTGCAACAAATTACTCTTTAACACTTGTTTTACTCACTAATCTACCACTAAAGGTTTCCTTCAAGTTGTCATTGTTAAAATACTTGATATTAGCTAATTGTTGGACAAGTTTTTTGTTGATTTTTAGGGGTATATATTTTTGTTGTAGCATATGTATGCTACATCCATAAGGATGTCATAATATATCTGCAATAACATCATTTAAAATCCTTACATTGTTGCTAAAGTATTTTCTTATTTCACTTGAGTTATACTAGTCATTGCTAGCTCATCTCTTGTATCTTTAACTAGACTTTTAGTGACTTATTCACCAGTTTTGATTATCATTTATTTGTTTATTTATATCATAGTTTATTTCTGATATATAGGACAGAAAGATTCTCTTGCTTTTACATTGGAGTATTGGGGTGGTATACTCATATTTTCTTGTGTTTCGGGCATGTACAACAATCTTTTGCAAGTACACTACTTCTTGGAAACCTTCCCTCATCGACAAGACTTCATCCCAAGCCTTCCATATCTCCACAACTTGACCTATAGGGGCTTCATCCTTCATCACCTCACTTCCTATCTAAATCCCCCTAGGGTAACCCGGGATTCCCCCCTTGTATAAGATTTCTCCTTCACTAAAGTGAGGGGAGGTTTTATCTAAGGTGATAGTGGGTAGACTCTCTCGTAGTTATTTCCATCTTGTGGATTGGGTCAAGATTTTCCAAACCTACAATTTCTGTGATAACATACATTATGCATTAATTAAACTAGGGATTATAGAGGGGATGTTACATTCCCCCTCCCCTACAATTGTGTGTCATCCTCGATGCACAAAACCATGCCGAATACATATACAAATTTACATCACATTATAATATTCATAAAAGAAATAAAATTATGCAATTTTTACGCTCCAATAGTAGTCTCAACCAAAATCCCATATTTCTCTCAACATTTTGACCCAAGGAACATGCTCCCTTCATTGTTCTCATTCCATCGAGCTACACCATTGTTTTATCAAGGATGTCAATGCAAGTGATTAGAATTTTGAGATGTGTTTCCAAAAATCTAGCTACCCAAAAATGGAGTCTTTCATTTTCAATTTTTGTTTCCTTCAAAATTGACAAAAATTTATGGGTATTACTCGCGCATAGTTTCTTCATGCTCCCATGTTGCATCTTTGGGACCATAGCAGGTCGATTGAACCTTTACCATCCCTATGGATTTGTTCCTTGGAACTTTGACTTTCTGGTCCAATATGCATACTGGTTCCACCCAGAAATCCCCTTCATTTTCCACATGGATCACAATCCAATCAATTATGTGGTTAGAGTTAGGAACATATTTATTTAATAATGACACATGAAATACATTATGCATTGTCTTGGATGTAGGAAATGCTATCATTTATGCAAATAGCCCTATCTTCTCTAATATTTCAAAAGTCCCATTATACCTTACTGCCAACTTTGGGAAACAACCCAATCTTAGTGTACTTATTTTCACTTTCACTTTTAGAAAAAAATGTTCGTGCACTTTAAAATCTCTAAAAACTCTATTCTTGTCTGCATAATGTTTTTGCTTATACCAGGAAGCCTTTAAATTTTTCCTGATCTTTGTCATCTTCTCTTTCATTTCCCTCAACAAATATGGCCCAATGATAACTCTATCGGTTGGGTTATCCCAACCCTCTGGTGTATTACAATTCCTTCCATACAATGCTTCAAATGGGCTCATTTTTAATGAGGCATGATACCCATTATTTTAATAAAACTCTACAAGTGGATGTAGAGTTCCCACTTTGATGGATGGTCCATCACATACATTTTGAGCATGTCTTCAATGATTCTATTAGTCCTCTATGTTTTCTCGTCTGAATCTGGGTGATGTGTTGTACTAAGATTTAAGTTTGTTCCAAATCCTTTGAAAAAAACTTTCCAAACATTAGATGTGAATTTTAGATCTCTATCTAACACAATTTCCTTAGGAACCTCATGTAGCTTGGAACCTTCTTTCATCTAAATCTCTGCAATCTTTTTTTCCTTGTGTGTTGTCTTCATAGGAATAAAATGTGTTTTCTTAGTTAATTTATCTACCATTACCATGATGAAATCATGATACTTCAATGTTCTGGGAATCTTTGTAATAAAATCAATTGTAAACACTTCCCATTTCCACTCGGGAATGCGAAATGGTTGTAGTATCCCTGTTGGATATCTATGTTCTACTTTCACCTTATGGCATTCTAGACACCTAGCAATATAATTAGCCACTTCTTTCTTCATCAATGGCCAAAAGTATTGGCTTCTTACAATTGTAATTCTCTTCTTATATACTGGGTGCCCAATAGATGGCACATTATGCATTTCCATTAATACTATATTTTTTAGCTCAACGGAATTTGGTACATATATTTTCTCTTTTTACATGAGGATTCCATCCACTTTCAATTCATAATAATTAATTTTTTGTTGTAAATTGCCTTGTTGTAATGTCTCTTTTATTTTTAGATATTGTTGTTCTGAGTTTGCAGCCTCTCTAATTCTCTCTTTTAAATCTGTGTTGAACATGCTAATGGCCGAAATATGCATTTCATGAGCTCTTGTGTTGAATGCATCAACCACCTGATTTTCCTTGCCTTTGATATGCTTAATTTCAACGTCATATTCACTCAAAAATTCCATACATCTAGTTTGTCTATCATTTAATGTTCGTTGTCCAAATAAATACTTCAGACTACAGTGGTCTATTCTTAACTCAAATCTTTGACCCATAAGGTAGTGTCTCCACATTTTTAATGCATGAACAATGACTACCAATTCCAAGTCATGTGTAGCATAATTCTTTTCATGCTATTTTAGTTTTCTAGACTCATAGCACACCACATGATATTTTTGACTGACTCTCCCTACCATGTCTTCGCATGCAATCATGCACACTAAGAGATATTCATTTGGATATGCAATATTTAATATTGGTGCATTTTTCAATGTGTCTTTCAGCTACTAAAAGATTTCTTCACACTTGGAAGTCCATTCAAATTGCACTCCCTTCTGTTGCAAAGAAGTGATTGGGCATGCAATCTTTGAAAACCCTTTTATGAATATTCAAAAATAACCACAAAGACCCATAAATGATCTGACCTATGTCATATTTATTGGTGCTAGCCACCCTCTAATGGTTGTTGAAATAATGTAACTGCGAAGAGCATTCTTATTATTTGTTATTGGATTAAATCCCCATTGTGGATTAATCATGTCATTATTATTATTTTTATTATTAGATTAATCCCCATTGNTTTCCCAGGATAAATGTTGTGTCTCTTGTGGATGTGTATTTCTCAGTGATCTTGTTCTTATTATGCTCTTATCTTATTGAAATGCAAAGAACTATAATAATGGCATAAACATTAAAATGGTTTTAGAGCCAACCTGAAGAAAGCACAATCTGCAAGAGGAAAAACATCACTATTACCGGACCCCAAAATTAGGGTTTTGAAAAAGTGAGTGTTTTCAACTCTCTATCACCCTAGAAAGTTGTGCCCTCCCCTAAGGATCAATTTGGCACCTAGAGCACACCCTTTCAGTGGATGTATCCTCCAGAAAGTGAAACCCTAGTTTCACAAAGTACCAGAAAACCAGAGTACCAAAAGTACTAGAGTACCAGAAGTACCAGAAAACTAAAAGCACCAGTCCAGAATTCCGCAGAGCAGATTTGAAGGGGTAAAATTTGGAATTTCTCAAATCTGAGGACACCAGGCTACTCGCCTTAGCCAAGCGCACCTCTTGTTAAGATCAAAATTTGATTTTGAGCATTTTCAATTTTTGGTCATTTTTGTTATCGGAAAGTACAAGATGTCTGCAAGCACAAAGCTTGTTGAGAAATTGGAAGGCATAGACAACTTCCGTGCCTAGAAGTATAGGATCGGTCTGATCCTTGCAAAGAATGACCTATCAATATTTATCAAAGAAGAAGTGGAGGAACCTGAAGATGCCGTAGAGAAAGAAAAGCATCAGAAGGACTCAATCAGGGCTGAGAGATTCATTGCAGATTCAATCAAAGATCACCTGATCCGATATGTATCATCAAAGAAGACCCCGAAGGAGATGTTTGATGCTCTAAGAAAAATATATGAAGGAAAGAACATCAATCGGAAGATGAATCTCAGATCTCAGTTGAAGAATACCAAGATGCAAAAAGGAGAAATGATTCAAGAATATTTCTCCCGAATCTCATAAATAAAAGAACAGTTGAAAGTGATTGGAGACACCATCGACGAAGTCGAATTTGTAATGACATCCCTAAATGGTCTCGCAAGACCTTGGGATGCCTTCATCCAGTCAGTATGTGGCAGAAAGGAGAAACTACAATTTGAAAGCCTATGGGAAGAATGCATCCAAGAAGAAACAAGGGTAGCCAACCGTGAAGTGCTACTGGCAAGGGACGACGATCAAGCCCTAGCTAATCATACAAAAGGAGGAAGTAAGAAACTCTATTTCAAAAGGGACTCTCATAGAGAACCACAACCATCAAACAAATTCAACAATCAAGAATCTCATTCAAGAAATTTTAAGAAGAAAGGACAACGCAAGGGATGAGATCTCTCATCTATACAATGCTATCATTGTGATAAGATGGGACACAAGGCGTGTCAAGCTGCTAAATTGAAGCTTTTAAGTGACCTGAAACACTAAATTGTCAAACTAGGGTTGGTAAACTTCGAGCTGATACACAGTATGTGCAGGAAAGTGTCTAGTCTCTATATGAATGCTATCCTAAGAAGAAAACACACACCTATTCTGAGAACTTGAATTCTAATAACTAACTCGAAACTGAGCATTTCCTATTAAGTCATAAACAGAAAAACAGTCTTGTGCTCAAATGCTAGTGCTGCTATTTCTATTCAAAAGTGTGGTTCCACAAGATTATTCTACCTCTATGTCCAATCTTCTACCATCATCATTTTTGTTTAAGTCAGGACACACAGGGTATTGTCGAAAATGCATTCATTCTGAGCAGCAAAAATGAATCCAAAGCTGTCTACAGGAAAACAGAGCACTTTCCTAACTACTGGTACCAGGAGCTCCCTTTGATCTAACTATAATCTAACTGTTCTAAGAAGGCAAGGTAACTACTGTCTAACAAAGCAAAGTGCATGCTAATTCTGAGTTATGTTCGAAGTGAAAATGAAAATCCAAACAACCACATGCATATTCTACCCTACAGGCATCGGTCCTGCGTTTAATATTCACCAACATAAAAAGATAACAGTACGCTGAAATGACTCAGTTGAGGAATAAATAAAAACGATTCTGAAACTTTTAATACTACCGTGTAAGAAAACATTAACACACTGCAATGAACTGAAGCTATGATAAACTAAAGATAAATCTGTGAACGCTAAGCTACCTCGGATGCAAGTTCTAAAACCTTGAAATGAACTAAATCTATGACAGCATAAAACTAAATCTATTGCAAAATAAGGCAGCGACTTGCACCAGTTTGGCGAGCCCAACCAAATGGCACAAATGTTGTAAGTGGTAACCAAAGACGACTATAACATTCTATATGATCACTATGTAAACCTCGTGCTTCATTAACTCGGGAAAGAAATACTCAAATCATAAGACAGTCGGATACCATAACGCAACAGTAGTTTTTATTCAAAACATAGGTTCATATCATAACATAGTCCAACATAATCTAACCCATTCTCGGAAGTGATCCCAGGTTTATATATCAATCCTTCTGTTTATAACAGTCGAAAATAAAGGTATGTAAAAACAAACGGATCCCCGATCCGAGAATAGTTCTTGAAATCAAATTGAAACGTACTTCACAACTTCGTGACACGTAGTGTCACGAAGTGTGATCGATGAAGAATAATTGATCCAGGCTTCATGATGTCTTCGAGCACTCTGTGGCAATGACTCTAGCTGTCCTGCGAATCTTTCTATCTCTCATTCGAACCATAATGCACAAATCTCGAGCGGCTCCATTGGTACCTACACGGGTGCGAGTTGGTACCTGGTACCGGCATCCTGTTCCAAAAATAGAAGTGGTACCTAACCCAAACGATATTATTTCCAATACCAATTTAAAGCATTAAAGTGCATAAAAATAGCTTGAAATGCAAATATACCTTAGGTAACCCCATCGAATGGTAGGAAGATGTTACTTATGTCAAAATGAGGCAAAAAGGGTGGTACTGGCATATAAATGGAGGTCTATGGTATATAATGTAGGAAAAGAGCATGGTCAAAACCGGGGACCAACATACCCCCACACTGAAGTTCTTGCCTGTCCTCAAGCAACAAAAATCAAAAGACTTGGTCGTCATCAAAGGGTTGCAGCAGCTGCAACCAGCATCTGTAGCCTCTCCTGCTTCTTTAGATTCCTAAGTTCTTTCTTAAGGGCCCTGTTGATTATAACATGCTTCCTAGCAATCCTCTGAAGTTGTCTATTCCTTTTGAAAACATCTTTATTCCTCTGCTTTAGCCTTTCAACTTTGGATAAGAGGTGATTTACCATGAGCTTTAGGAGTTTGTTTTCGGTTTTAACATGTCTGTCCAATACACGGTACTCATGCAATTTCTCCTTCAATCTGTTGTTTTTTCCCTCTAGTTTCGCCACCATGGGCTTCAAGGACCGACTGGAGGAGATCTCGCAGTGGGTTTCAATTGTTTTCTCTTGTCCGGGCTGTGCTGGAGGGCTAGACGCATGGGTAAACTCTTCAGGACTTTGAGCAGGGGTGTGAAATCTCTCGGNTCCCAGGATAAATGTTGTGTCTCTTGTGGATGTGTATTTCTCAGTGATCTTGTTCTTATTATGCTCTTATCTTATTGAAATGCAAATAACTATAATAATGGCATAAACATTAACATGGTTTCAGAGCCAACCTGAAGAAAGCACAATATGCAAGAGGAAAAACATCACTATTACCGGACCCCAAAATTAGGGTTTTGAAAAAGTGAGTGTTTTCAGCTCTCTATCACCCTAGAAAGTTGCGCCCTCCCCTAAGGATCAATTTGGCACCTAGAGCACACCTTTTCAGTGGTTGTATCCTCCGGAAAGTGAAACCCTAGTTTCACAAAGTACCAGAAAACCAGAGTACCAAAAGTACCAGAGTACCAGAAGTACCAGAAAACCAAAAGCACCAGTCCAGAATTCCGCAGAGCAGATTTGAAGGGGTAAAATTTGGAATTTCTCAAATCTGAGGACACCAGGCTACTCGCCTCAGCCAAGCGCACCTCTTGTTAAGATCAAAATTTGATTTTGAGCATTTTCAATTTTTGGTCATTTTTGTTATCGGAAAGTACAAGATGTCTGCAAGCACAAATCTTGTTGAGAAATTGGAAGGCATAGACAACTTCTGTGCCTAGAAGTATAGGATCGGTCTGATCCTTGCAGAGAATGACCTATCAAGATTTATCAAAGAAGAAGTGGAGGAACCCGAAGATGCCGTAGAGAAAGAAAAGCATCAGAAGGACTCAATCAGGGCTGAGAGATTCATTGCAGATTCAATCAAAGATCACCTGATCCCATATGTATCATCAAAGAAGACCCCGAAGGAGATGTTTGATGCTCTAAGCAAACTATATGAAGGAAAGAAAATCAATCGGAAGATGAATCTCAGATCTCAGTTGAAGAATACCAAGATGCAGAAAGGAGAAATGATTCAAGAATATTTCTCCCGAATCTCATAAATAAAAGAACAGTTGAAAGTGATTGGAGACACCATCGACGAAGACGANTTGGCTACCATAGCTCTTCTTGGCATAACAGGGGAAAGTCGATCGGTGGCAGCGGAGGTTGGATGAGGGCGACGAGGGGACGAGAGCGATGAAAGGAGAGAATGCGGTGGAGAATATGGTGAAAGGAACGGTCGGGAAAATGATATGAGAAGATTTGAATTGCTGTGGAGATAGATAGGGTGTTGGATCATGATGGAGGTCATACGAGGGTGTAGAGTTATTATATTCGAGTCAAATCAAACTAAGTCCCGATAATGGTGGATGTTTATGACACGAAATGGCATGGTAGGTTAGTTTACTCGGTACAGGTCGTGGAAATGATGAGATGCTATGGAGTAATTAAGGTACCCTTAATTCAAACTTATTAGTATGCACATTAATACAATAAATCCATATGAACTAAACGCACCTGAGTTACATTACCTATCTCCATGGTCGTTCAAGGCTTGTTGTAGAATTATCTTTTGAGGCTAAGTCTGGATTTGAAAGCACGAAAATTATAGATGCTCTGGTCTTTCTGCTGGACCTGTAACTGATAAAATCTGTACTACTTGACTGGTACCACTGGAACATTCAGGAGTCTGCAGAAGAATTTGAACAAATAATACCGACCTGAAAAAAAAATTCTTGTGTATAACAGCAGAGTATCTTAGGATGACCCCTGAACCTGTCTTTGTTCTAGCCAAAAAAAAAATCAACTGAAATCATGTCTTCAATCAGCTCCAAAGATTCACTCATGGTACAAGTCTGATTTGTGTGAATAGATGTGCCGAAGTCAAACACAAACAAAAATCATCGGATTACCAGCCATTAATGAATGTTGTTAACTGATGCGAGATGACCCACCTGTGATGTCAATGGGCCTCAAGGTACCTACAGCACATCCTAAGAAGGTACGAATAGAGGTGTCAGTGTCGAGTCACCTGTAGGATCCATCAACCAAGAGACATTGGTGTATTCCCATGGTTGTTGGCAAAGACGTCTGCCATTAAGGCATGCAGAGTCCAGGGTGCTGAATAATCTCTAATATCTACTCCATATAAGGTGCTGGTGTCGATGGAGTGAGATTTTCTGGAAGGTGGACCTTAATGTATTCCACATCATCCAACACGAGTGCAGATAGAAATTTTGCAGACATAATTTTTAGGACAGTAATCACCTGCTTGTGGATTTTATGAGCCCAAGCTAGTTCATGCTCATTGCTTCCTCATATTTGGAGAGTCTGAGGAAATGAAAAAAGAAGACTCTAAGGGGGTTTATTTCCCATAATAATTCACCAGGTCTGGTAAAGAATAATCCTTCCTAATAAATGCCCCTTTCATTTTTAATGAGCAAACGAAGGGAGCAAACAAGCTCGAATGTACCTGGTGCAAAACAAGTTAGCCATACTGATAAGAAAATCTCATGAAATAACAGTCTTACCTTCTTTCCTGTTGTGAATTTAGTTTTGCACTTGTTCTGAGGAGCCTGTAAAACTGAAAACAAAGCATCAACACATCCAAGAGGAAGAAGAAAATAAATGTTTTTTCTTTTTATATTATTTGATTTTTTTTTATATATTTTTTGTTTTATTTATTTATTTTTTATTTTTTCTGCTAGAGATCTATTATGTACAGAATTAAAACAATTTGAGTGATCACAGATCAGCAGGAGGAGAAGACTCTCCCCCTACTATCTTCAATTCTGCTTGCTTGGCTACTTCCTGTAAGAAATCGTCTTTTGACAAAGGTTTGTTGTACACTTTCAGTCGATGTCCATTCACTACAAAGGAGTTCTGAGAATCGTCTATGGTCTTAATCTTGACAGAAC
>JZKD02S1771851.1:7739-37646 GCA_000966675.3 Picea glauca
TGAACCTGGCAAAACACTGAATATAAACCCCAACTTGACAGTTGCTGAAACACATCGATTAATGAAGTTACTTCTTGAACATAAGGAAGCATTCGCATGGGACTATACAGATATGAAGGGAATCTCTCCTGAATTATGCACTCATCGTATATATATCAAAGAAGATTGTCGACCGATCTACCAACCTCAACGACGAATGAACCCTAATTTACGAGAAATTATTAAAGAAGAACTTCAAAAATTGCTTAATGTAGGGTTTATATATCCTATATCTAACAGTGAATGAGTTTCCCCATTGGTAATAGTTCCTAAGAAAAACAGGAAATGGAGAGTGTGTGTAGATTATAGAGCCTTAAATAAAGCCACTCAAAAAGATCACTTTCCGTTGCCATTCATTGATCAGGTGTTAGATAATTTGTCAGGGAAGAAATTCTTCTCTTTCTTAGATGGTTTCAGTGGGTATAACCAGATCAAAATTGCACCCCAAGACCAAGATAAGACCAGTTTTACTAGCCCCTGGGGAACTTTTTCTTATAGAGTCCTCCCATTTGGACTCTGTAATGCACCAAAAACCTTTCAAAGAGCAGTTATAGGAATCTTTTCTGATGTGCTTAATGACTCTATGGAAATTTTTATGGATGATTTTACCCCTTATGGTGTCTCTTTTGACGAAGCACTACAAAATATTGAGAAAGTACTTAACCGATGTATACAAGCCCACCTCTCCTTAAATACCAAAAAATGTCATATGATGATGAGTGAAGGAGTGGTAGTTGGACATTTTATCTCATCTCAAGGAATTCAGGTAGATCGATCCAAGATACAAGTCATTAAAGACCTTCCTATTCCTAAAACCCAAACAAATGTGATAAGTTTTTTAGGACATGCTGGATACTATAGAAGATTTATCAAAAAAAATTCCAAAATGGCTTCTCCTTTGTTCGTGTTACTTATGAAAAATGTTGAATTTAAGTGGAATACTCTTTGCCAGGAAGCATTTGATGCACTCAAACATCAGTTATCTACAACTCCTATTCTAAGAGGACCTGATTGGACACTTCCCTTTCATATATCCTCTGATGCTTAAGAGACTACAATAGGAGCTGTCTTGGGACAAGAAGAAAATCATCTCCCTTATGCCATCTACTTTATTAGCAAGAATATGAATCCTGCTGAACTTAACTATACAGTTACCGAAAAGGAATTTTTAGAAGTTATCTATGCTATTAATAAATTTCGACATTACATCACTAGCTATTCTACTTTTGTCCATACTGATCACTCAACTATCAAATATTTAATGAATAAACCTGTCACAAATGCTCGAGTCACCAGATGGTTACTATTATTACAAGAATTTGATATTACAATTGTAGATAGACCAGGAAAGAAAATGTAGTTGCTGATTTCCTTTCCCGGTTAACACCTGATGATAATACTCCAGTAGATGATTCATTTCCTGATGAATATCTATTTACAGTATCTTCTCACTCACCATGGTATGCAGACATTGCTAACTACTTGGTTGCAGGGAAGTTACCACCACACCTATCCCACCGAGAGAAAAGAAGAATCATTCAACAAAGTGCTCGGTATAGMTGGATAAGTGGGTGTCTTTTCCACACAGGACTTGATCAAGAAATCCGAAGATGCATTAGAGAAGATGAGGTTTATGATTTACTAAAATCTTGTCATGATGGCCCTTGTGGAGGGCATTTTGCTGATAAAAGAACAGCACATAAAATTCTCAGGATGGGTTATTATTGGCCCTCACTTTTTAAAGACACAAAGAAATATGTTCGGGCATGTGATAGTTGTCAAAGAATGGTTCAACCTAATCATAGAGATGAAATTCCATTAAATCCCCAGGTAGTACTCGAACCATTTGAAAGATGGGCCTTAGACTTTGTAGGACCCATTAACCCTCCATCCAATCAAAAATTTTATATAGTGGTCTGCACAGATTATATGACCAAATGTGTGGAGGCTAAAGCACTCCATAGAGCTACTGAAGAAGTTGTTCTAGATTTTTTATTTGAAGATATCTTTATTATATTTGGAGTGCCTAGAAAATTAGTTACAGATGGAGGACCTCCTTTCACCTCTCATGGTTTTAAAGCCACCCTTCAAAAATATCATATTCATCATAGAATGACTACACCATACCACCCCCAAGCCAATGGACAGGTGGAAAGCAAAAACAAAGTAATAGAAGCCATTCTCATGAAAACAGTGAAGAAAAATCGGAAGGATTGGTCTCAAAGGCTCCCTGGAGCATTATGGGCTTATAGAACTACCTGGAGAAATACTACAAGATTCTCTCCCTATGAATTAGTTTATGCAAAAAGTGTCGTCTTTCCTATGGAATTTGAAATCAAGACCTTAAGGACTGCATTAGTTGTTAACCTTGATTTGACTGATGCATAGACAGCCAGGTTGCAGCAGCTTAATGAATTAGATGAAACAAGACTAGATGCCATTCATCAGACAACTATGATTCAACAACAAAGAATAAAATGGCATGATAAAACCATCAAGCATAAGCAATTCCAAAAAGGTAATTGGGATTTACTGTATGATTCTTGGTTTAAAGAATTTCACGGGAAACTACGTACAAGATGGCTAGGACCTTACGAAGTGGACACTGTTTTCCCCAATGGAACAGTAAGGCTCCTCACAATTGATGACTCTAAAACACCGTTATTAGTGAATGGTCATCGACTCCGTCTGTACCAGCGCCCCATTTCCAAAGAAGAGTTTAAGGCCACATGTGTGGCATACTCACATTATCTCTTTTTAGAGGAGCCTCCTACCCCTCATTGCAATTAATTTTTCTGAATTTAATTTTTTTTAGTATTAGATTAAATTTCTTTTACTAATATTCCCTATCAAGGAATGGCATGTTACAATTGATTCTTTTGCAGATTCTCGATCCAAGAAAAGGCCTACCAAGAAAGGATGATCTTACTTCAGCAGATCCAAGCTTCATTTTGTGAAGCACTGATCCCTCTTTCTTCAATCCATTCAACAACTTTTTTTTCCTCATTTTTTCCGTTGCTGAAACACCACTCTTCAACAACATTTTCCTCATTTTTCCCATCTTTTCCATTGCTGAAACACCATTGTTCAGCAATATTTCTCCCTTTTTCCCATTGCTGAAACACCACTCTTCAACAACATTTTCCTCATTTTTCCCATCTTTCCCATTGCTGAAACACCACTGATCAACAACATTTTTTCCATTTTTCCCATTGCTGAAACACCACTGTTCAGCAATATTTCATTTTTTTCCCATTGTTGAAACACCACTGTTCAACAATATTTCACCACTGCTGAAACACCATTTCTTCAGCAGTATTTTCCATTGTTAAAACATCACTCTTCAAAAAACATTTTTCCATTCTTTTCCTGTTGTTGAAACACCACTTTCTCAGCATTCCCTGTCAATAAAAACATCTGCTTCAGCTCTTTCACTCTCAATCCTCCTATTTTCATACTACATTCTTCCCTTTCACGACCTTCTCTCATAATTAAACAAACCCTTGATACAATTTCTCTAATAAATCCAAAGTCTCTCCCATGGTTACTGCAAATCTATTATGGACAGGCACTATATTTTTCGAAGTACAAATCAAAGGTAAAGATGAGGTATGTAAATTTTATATGTAAATACAATTGAACTATGGCTTATGAGAAGATTCTAATTCATTATTATCATTCACTTAAAGTCACTATTTTAGCCGTAGTTGGGAGGGGGGGGGGGAATATCGAAATCTTATGCCATCATTTCACACGAACCGCCTACCGTCATTCTTTTTTTACCCATCATTTCATTTGCTTTCACCACCATTTGCATGCCTTCATTCGCAAAACTTACTCTATTCAGAAGCGGTTACTTGACTCTCTGACTGTGCATTCTACCGAGCTATTAGATATAGGAGGCCCTGTTATACGATATGAACTCACCACGACAACCCTGCTAGAATTGTATCCAGAAGTCTACCAAATCTTTCAGTAGGCAGGCTGGCTGAGTTATTTTCAGAGGCTCCAGGGATTCAATCAACAATAGGTTCTTCAATTTGCTCGAAATCTTCAAGAAGACCATTCCATTGTTCAACGGGTTCAGATTCCAGTCACAGAGGATGATATAGCATAGGTTTTGAGTCTTCCTATCACTGGCATTCGTTGGTTCAACCGCAAACACATTATCCTTAATGCCCAGCAGGATTTTCTCTTGCCAGGAGAACAAGTTGAGCCTAAAGGCCAAGGTGTTCAACTTATCTCATTGCCGCCTCCTTGGCCGAAATTTACAGAATTTGTCAAGCACTATCTCACCTGTGAAGGCCGATACCAGGTAGTTTACCAGTATGATTTTGTCTTTTTACCTCATTTATGACATGCTAGATTGGTGAATATTCCCTACTATCTACTTGGATGTCTTAGAAATATGTCGCATTATTGTAAAAGGGTTTTTCCCAACAAAACCCTCCCCTAAACAACCCACCCATAGACCCTCAGGAAGTTGTTGAGCATCCTGAAAATCCTCATGAACAACAACCACAAAACCTTTCTGACCCTCCAGAAATACCTATTAATCCGCCTACAGACCCAATTGATCCAATTAACCCTCCTACCATACCAAGCCTACCCCACAACTCACCAGAATCATCTACTCCTACTTTTTATATCCTTAGCGATGATTCTGAAGCAGATAAACCTGATAACCCTCCCTGCCCCATCACTGAGGAAAAACCCATACGCAAAAGAAAGAAGCAAATTCCCACTTTTCCTTCTTTTTTACAAAGAAAACGAATGAGGACTTCAACAAGAGCAGCCACTAGTGCCACTGCCCTAAACCCCCAACCCATCTTGCTAAAATCCCATACACCTCCACCCTCCCAAATTCTGAAATTTTTACCTATTCCACCCATGGGCACTGAAACACAAGAACCAGAGGCTCAAGGTGCTGCAACATCATTCTCGTTAAATCAAGTAGCTGAAACACAAGAACCAGCTACTCATCTAGTAGCTGAAACACAAGAACCAGCTATAGTTGTTACACAAGAACCAGCTATAGCTGAAACACAAGAACCAACTGCTGATTTTGTTCCCGAAATACAGGAATCAGATGCCTAGGGTGCCGCAACACTACTTTCTCTACATCAAGAAGATGAAACACAAGAATCAACTAATGATCTTATAGCTTCTCCACAAGAACCAGCTATTGCGGCTGTGACTGTTACACAAGAACCAATCACCCCTCTTGATACATCTATGAAATATCAACAACCAGAACCAACAATGGCCTCTATCTTACAAGAAAATGAGTTCCTAAAGTATGAACTAGAAGCCTACAAGCAAGATCTAGTGATGGTAAAGGAAGCCTACAACAGGGAACTTAAACTATATACCTTAGCTCGCATAGCGGCCATGATAAAGGAAAACACAAAAAAGGATCAGTGTAGAGAGTATATGTGCAGTCAATGTGGGGACATTTATTATCAAGCAGGCTACAAAATAGTTCAAATTCCAATGCCTGGAGCTTCCCCTGCACCTACGAATTTTGCAGTCAAAGAAGAAGAACACCCTACTGTTACACAAGAACCAGTAGGACCTTCCAAAATTCAAAATGAACCCTGGCTTACAACAACTGCTACATCTGAAGCCCCTGTTTTTATTAGTAAAGTTGTACAAACACTGCCTATTGATGAATCTACCCCTCCTAGCAAGATCAACACCCATACTCTTGTGGAACGAGCCACTCAGACCCTACCTCAGCCTATCACTTGTGATGATGAAACACAAACTCAACCATGGGATGAGCAGGCAATAATGGACAAATGGAAAAAAGAGTATGCTGTTACATAGGACAAAAACCTATAGGAGCACAAACTACTTTGGCTAAACCACATCTATTCAAACTAGGAAGCTTTGGAGCAAACACGCCAAGAATATTGTGTCCATAAGAAGCATAATGAAGAGCTAAAAGACAAATTGCTCCTGATGTTTGATTTGGCACAAAAACTGTTGGCTGCTAGGAAACCATCCTCAAATTACTCTCTTTTCCTCATAGAACGACTTACATTTTTTCAGATTAAATCAATCAAAGAAGGCAGACCCTATGCAGTGTTCAATCCAGCAGATTTTGTTAAAACTTTTGCAGAAGCCTCTACAATTGATCAGCACCTACTATGTGAGGTATATCTTCATAATGAGGCCATCCCTGAGAACCGACTGCTTAACCTTAACCCTCTTGTCGATGATATCTAGATTCAGGCATTCACCTCCTTCCTTAACAATCATATTACATGGAAGAATGACTTCCTAGCCAACAAGAATAACGAAGATAACCGCCTCCTCTAGATACGACCAGGACCACAGAACGCTACCACCTTTGTTGCAGAGTATTATCAATTTTTGAAGAAACCAGAGATGATTCAATATATTCGGCAATTACAGACAACAATACTTCAGGATTGTCAACAGTTATTAAATCCACAGAGATTGATTCCCTACAAGCAAATAACATGTTTTGGCCACAATCTTCTGAGAAAAGGCAAGAACACAATCCCTTTAGTCCTACCAATCTTGAGACAACAATCTCCCGGGTACCTAGCTACATCAAATGTGTCCAGCAATGTGCTGAAAATTGGATAGGTTATCAGTTCCATTTTCCCATTCTGTGGATGCCAGTAGATAAGTCCCAAGTTAATCATAAGTTTCCCAAGAAGGTCGAAGCAACAGCCTGGCAAAGGCTACAACAAGTTCAAGGATTTATAAACCCAACAGACAGTGCTTTCTACAGCTACTGCTTAAGTAATTTGCATGCCTAGAGTCGGTATTCGGATTTTGATTCAGATTGAAGTTGCTTGAGGACATGCAACCTTTTCAGTTGGGGGGGATGTTAGGACCCTATAATGTACCTTTTTTCTCATACTTTTTTCTATCATTACCCGTTTCCCACTCATATTTAAGCCTACATTATCACATTAATCTATTTCTCCAAAGGTATATAACGTTTCTTCTCTTTGCTATATGTTTAATTTGTTTTACATGTAATTTTACATTATTCTCATACTTAGCCATTAATTAGAAATATATAGTTGCTGAAACAGTTTGAACTGCAGTTACATATTGTTGTTGTTGGACAACCAAGTTGCTGAAACAGTCAATAGTACACAAATCCCATTGCTGAAACAGTCTGTGATTTGCGATGTTGAAACAACATTTCACATACAACAGTAACAAGAAGGAGTTGTTACATTGGCTGCAACAGCTGTACCTTAAGCCAACACCAACCATCGTTGCTGCTTGAGACCACGTTGCTGAAATAGTCAAACAAGACACAATTCTCATTGCTGAAACAGCCTGTGATTTGCGATGATGAAACAGTATTCTACAAACAACAGTAACAAGAAAAGATAAATAAATGAGATGTTACATTGGCCGCAACAGCCATACCTTAAGCTAGCACCAACCATCGTTGCTTCTTGAGACCACGTTGCTAAAACAGTCAACAGTATTCTACAAACAATAGTAACAAGAAAAGATAAATAAAGAAGTTGTTACACTGGCTGCAACAACTGTACCTAAAGCCAGCACCATTCCAACTACTATAACAACATTTTGCTACGGGAGATCAGAATATCCTATTCCAGCATAGAAGATTAGATCAGACTAAGAATAGGATTTACACATGTAATTTTATGATCAATTGTATTAAGGGGATTCTCCTCTTTAAATAGTGGAGAAATCAGCATTCGAAGGGGGACGAGAGGTCTTAGCTAGAAAGGAATTATAGAGAAGGAGCATGTTCACTTTGGATATTGTAACTTGATACATTTGACAGATGAATAAAAGATTATTCTGAGCATTTCTTCTTAGTTACTTTCATTTCCGAGGAATCTTGTGAGAAGGAGAGGGCCCACCTTCTTCACAAGATTCACCCATTAGTTTTGTAGTGTGTTAATATTATTTTTGTTCATGCCTTGTTTAAACTCTGTTTCCACTGATTATTACATTGTTTTCATACAATTCATTCCTAGGTAATTGTTAATCATTCTGATTGGTAATTCTTCTTGATGAATTTCTGAAAGTGCGATAGTCAGAGACAGGTGTTGAAGATTCCTGCTTTGGGGAATAGGGTCATGTTCTCTATTACAGAATAGTTAGCCTTTAGTACTTGTTAATCATTTTGATTGGTAATGAGTTTATGAAAGTGTGATAGTCAGAGACAGGTGCTGAAGATTCCTGCTTTGGGGAATAGGGTCCTATTCTCTGTTACAGAATAGTTAGTCTTCTTTGTAGTATGCTGAAAGATTTATTTTCCTGGGTTGTTGTTTCTTAATGTAATCCATGATTCTTTTGATAATTATTTTCCTTTGAATCTTAAACTCTGCAATAGATAGATTTATTTTCTGTAAATCAAAGTAGAACTTCAGTCTGTTCAAAGCAAGGTGTGGTTAGTGTACTTTTACTACAACTCTAGATTTATTTTGAGATTGAGCATATACAGTGTGTGATTGCCTTTGAGAAAAACAGACTTCCCTGGGTTGACAATTTATGTAGCACTTGATTGTTCTAATTAATAAGCAATTATAGTGACCAACAATAGTGAGGATGCCAAAGATAATGAATCTGCCTTCTAATTTTTGTCCCTTGGGATGAAAGAGATGTTGAAAGAGTTGAAGGATTCCATCAATTCATTAACCCGTTTGAAATATTCCTTTTTAATCTTATATCTCTGGGTAACTTGATTTATTACCAACTCAGAGTCATCGGTCACAATTAAATGTTCTATCTTTATTTCTCGTGCAAGAATCATTCCTTGAATCAAAGCCTCATATTATGCCTCATTATTAGTGCACGCAAATGCAATTCTGATAGCATGTGGAAGCACAATCGTTTATGGGATTATAAGGATGATTCCAAATCCACTCCTGGAACTTGAAAAAGCTCCATCAAATGACATCCTCCAATAACCTTTAAACTGATGCTTTTGATTCTCCATGTCTTCAATCTTCTCCATGTCTAGGATAGCATAGTTTATGATTCCATCGTCTATTTAATATTCAATTAGTTCATTATCCTTCCTTTTGAAGGAATATGACCTCTTGGGTTCACGAGGGACCTAGTTAATCATTGCTCCTTATTTATTTGGCAAGATCATGCAGCTTCCACCATTCATTATGTACCCCCCGATTATATATGATCAATCTCTTCCTAAGACACCTCCATATGCAAGAGGAATATCTACCACAAAAATATTGAATAATGTAATGATATGGGGAGCCGTCGTGATCCAAGCATAAAATTTTTGGATTTCTCCATAAGTTGGCACATGTCTGGAATCAATTGCATATATTCTTTCACCTGTTTCATAATATTTGGTGCAACTCATACCCAATGCCTCCATGACCGCCAGTGGCATAATATTATTGGTCGCGCCAGTGTCAACTAAACAATTATGAAGTGAAACATAATGATTTTCAATTGAAATATAAAAAGGTGGGATTTTACCTCTCAACTTGACGGTTGATGTGTTCTGGCTTTGTTTTGGACTTATAACAACAACCTCCATTTTTCTAGATGGATCATCCAATAATCTCAAAATATTTTCCCTTTTTTGAGGGATATTTACCACTTCTGTAAAAGGAAGAGTTATCCTTGGCTTACTCAAGTCCTCTACAACATTGCATTTCATCTGGCGATGGTTTGACACCAAGTGTTGCTTCTTTCTTCCAATGTTATTTGTCACATTTTTATTTGCCTCTTTTTCATTCACCTTTTCTTTATCTTTTTCTTTAATTCTTTCCTTTTCTTTTTCAGAATCATCTTTATTTTTGGATTTATTTACAAATGCTCGTGTTTGGAAAAAATTCTCTTTCGATTCAAATTCATTGTCGCCTTCTTAAAATATATACATGGATGTCTCACATTCGTCTGTCTGTACGGTTTTGAAACTTTCATCAGGTAAATAATCACTTCCTTGCTCAACTATTTGTTAATCATATATATCATCCAGAATAGTTGCATTTGTGATTGGTTGTCTGGGAACCCTTTGTCTTTGTTGATTATTAGTGTTTTCAAACCTCACTCTTTTTTCTTGGGGAGGGTTCCTTCTTTTCTCTTGGACCAGAATTCTTGGATTTGATACATAATTATCACCCCTTCTTAATCTGGTTATCTCATTTTTCATTTGCCTACTGGTTCTATTCATTTGTGCAATCTCAATTCTTTGCTTAGTTCTTTTGTTGCAACAGGGTCTACCTTCACATCTGGTATGGTTCCCTTAAAAAAACCTCCTCCAGTGGCTTCATTTTGGATCAGTCACGTCTTTTTCTCTTCATTCTTTGTCAAAATAAAGGCTCCTTGATCATTGATACTTAGGATTCCCAACTGCCTCTGTACTTTTCCTGGGATAATATCGGGGTCAGCGCCCATCTCAATCATAATTTATTCCATCTTCACGGCCTTAATCATTGCTTCCTCCAAGGTGTCCATTTGGAATGTTCTAATAGCACATTTTACATTTGGGGGCATCACATTATTATAACAACCAAGTATCACTGGGTCATTCATCCTTTTTTCTTCTAGAATCTTACTCATAGTTTTATTGAATCTGAGATTAAAACATTGCATTCTCTCATTCTTCATCAAACCAATCTAGGTGAAATTATTGAGAAGGTTATGATATGCAATTAGGGGAGAAAACATAGTCAGTAACATCGCTTCGAGGTCGTTAAATGAACCAATTGACATAGTGGGTAATGTCGTATACCGTTCATACGCTCGTCCTGATAAGGTTTGAAGAAACAACCTTACCATCACATCATCATATTCAACACGATGAAAATCACAAACATCAAGAAATAAATCAAGGTGTATTTTGTCATCAATTGTTCTGTCTCTGGATAATTATTTCAAAGTACCCTTAGGGAGAACAGGGAGTTCATGTTGCTCACCTTGAATATTTAGGGGGCAATATCTTAATCTTATTCGGTTTCCAAATATTAGACCTTATTTATTTCTTCCACCACCTCCTCCACCTCCTTGTCTTTATTCATGAGGTTCTCTTCATGGTTCTTCTCATGGTTGTTCATTTCTTCCCTAGTCTCAGTTGTTGTTATTACCAAATTAAATAGTTGATGCAAGATGCTTCATTGATTATTCAATCCAATTTCTAAGTGGGCTTGATTATCCTGGGGCAAAGTCATGTATTTTTTAAAATATGTTAAACCATATTTCAAATTTTCAGTTGGTTCCCTAGTATGGTCGCCAAAAATGTTGACGCTTGAATCCATCAGGACCAAAATGGAAACCTCACGGGGATAAAAATGCCCCCGTGTTTTTATAGATGTGTTACTCCTCTCTGTTTTATGATAATCTTGGAATTCTATATTTTCAAAATAATATAGGACTTTGAGAAAGTCCACCGTGATATTCAAAGAAATATAAAGGTTACAAAAAATAAAAATGTTTATTTTTAAAGAGAATTCTTGAGAGATGACCAGTAACCTCACACATCACATATTTAAAAAAGATAAGCAAAGTTTCCTCACATCCATCATAGTTAAAAAATATTTATGTTCACATAAAAATGAAACATAATGGTTTGCACACATAAGAGAACTTTAATAGAGTAAACACATGTGGATCTCAAATAAAGAAAATGATAGATCAATCTCAAATATTTTATACTCAAAACTCAGAGTTATAAAACACCGTCAAAACTTATCCCAAATTAGTTCTCTTGGGATTTCTGAGAAGTATGAAGTATGTTACAAAGATTTGAAATTAAAATGTGTTTGTCCAGATTGGGATTGGGGCTCCCGCAGACCATAAATAAAATATAAACAAAAAGTAAGTCTTTGAGAGAAGATGGTGGGAAATGATAGAGTAGCAAGCACTAGAAAGAAGATAGGAAGAAGTTATCAGATTTGAGTTAAACCTTTCTAGTCAAATAAGTGGAGTAAGCGGATGGAAAACTGATAAATAAAGAAAGATGTGATCAACATGAACTTACTATGATGGTCTCTCTCCCATTTTTCACTTGCTTGTTGTTGTCCTTTTATTTTCCCCATTGGTGGTTATAGGAATCGTCTCAACTGTTGTTTCTTGGCCTTCTTTCATTAATTTATCAATGGCCTTCTTAAACCAATCTTCAATGTAATTTTCCATTGGCACAACATTTATTTCATGCCTAATGTTGATATTAAATAGTTCACCTTCTAAATCCCTTAGGTCATGATAAATGCCATGTATTTCTTCTTCAATATCTTGATTTTTTATAGAATAATCAATTATCCAATTATCTATTTCTTCTTCATTATATTCAATTATTCCATTAAATTTATCATTCGATAACCCCTTTTATATCTTCACTTGTTCATCAAATTGTTTCCTTGTCATAAACATTGAATTGAGAATTAACTTAGGATCTTGCACCTCATCAGTGCTTCCTGCCAGATCTATCTCTATGAGTCGTCTGAATAATTCTTATCTTTTCACTATGGCTTCACTGCATGCTTGGACAATGTCATTCAAATTCTTGATCTTTTCTTTCCAGTAGGCATTCAACTGTTTAATTAGACTTAGAGAAAGCATATCCTCTTCTCTCTTTTTAAATTATGTCATGTTTGAGACTTTTATCCCAAATGGTAAAACAACATCTGTGTAGAATCCTTCTTCATGCTTTAAATCAACTTGGAGATATTCATGAAAATCATGTGACCTTGAACCGAAAGAAACAATATTTTTTTATACCTCCCATGCGTTTGTTATCAATGACATCCGTTTTTTAATATTTTTCTCTACATAATTTTGGACCGTTGTGATCAAACTAGAATATCCCTTTAATTTAATACCAGGTGTAGTTGGTTTAACCATTGTCAAAGGATTGGCCAATATTGGAAGTGGCGTCAAGGTAGTTTCCAATTCTTTGGTCTTCTCCTTTAATATGGCATTTTCAACTTCTAAACAATCAATAGAGTCATCAAGTGCATCCTCGGTTTCCCTATGGATTTTGTAAATATGGGATGGTCGCATATCCTTCAGGTCAACCTCTGAGCGAGCCTTTCTCTTTTTATTATTCTGATCATTTCTTTCTACAATCAACTTTTTAGACTCTTTATTAAAAACAACACTTTGAAAAGTGAAGGATTCTTCTTCACTAAAGGTCTCATTTCCAACGACTTCCAATAAATAATTTTGTTGAGCTATATTTTCCTGTTGTTCTATTGTAGGAAATACTTTCTCAATATCTTCTTCTAGTTCCATATCCTCTAAAGAAAATATTTGGATGTCATTTTCTATAAGATTATATTCTTCCTCTTGCAGAAAATTTTTCCTTTTCTTTCTCACGGGCAACTTGGTTGAATTCTCAATTTTTCCAGGGGGAGGATTTTTCTCTCCCCTTGCACTGAAACTACTGTTGACAACCTTTTTAACTTGGTGGGATGCTAGAGAATTACTCCTAGATATATTATTCTTGGGAGTAACCACTAGATATTGAGCACTTCTTTCACTGGGACCTTTCCCCCTTTGCTTGTAGAAATCATTATTGCTAATTAATGTTTCTAGGTCGCCAACATCGTGCCCAAGAGTTCTTTGGATGTTACGCTCTTCTTCTTCTTCGATCAAGATATTTTTATGAAAGAGTTACTGAACCCCGCTGAAAGAATATTTCCAAAAAATATTTTGTTCAGATCAAAACCTTTGATCTTTTCAGCATACTTTAAACTCACATTGTTGAAATGATTTGCAAATTCGTCAATTTTATTTATATTTCCGAACATGTAATCTCCAATCTTCCATGGTAGGGGAATAAACTTCTTTTTCCTTTTTTCATGGAAAAAATGTAACCAAAAGTTATTTCCTTGCCACCTCTATAATAAATAGTTTATCAAATACATGATACGTGAGAAAATAAGGATTCTCTTTCGAGCAAAATACCCTTATGACACTATGATTCTACATTTGTTCTATTTTCCCCTTTTTCTCTAAACATCTAGTATTTTGATCAGATATCCTTGAAGTGTTTTTTCCAAACAAAATATTTTTGAAGACTGAAACAAAATTATTATAACTTCACAGAAAAACATAGGGGTCTTATGTCTCCATAGTGCCTAATACCAAAAGGTAACTGGATTTTTTTCTCAATTCACTCTCTTACTGATGGTTAAGTTTTGGATTTGACAACAATTCACAATAGAAAATATCAAATAAGAGGCCATAAAGAATTTTTTTTCCTTTTTATAGTGTGATAACTGGAACGAGATTTCGATAGAAATTAGTTTTCCCCAATCAAAAATTGCTTGTTCCTGTACTGTAAAATACAAAATATATAAAATCATGTGAGAGATAGAAGCAGTGCTTTCCTGACCTGTCAACCTGGTAAATAACCATGAAATTTCTCGATAATTTTTTTTAAAAGACTCAACCTGGATTTTGGTTATGTCTGTTGGGATAGATGCAAGATTCTCCAAATATTCTGGCAAGAGGTCAAGCCCATTGTTATGTTTTTTAATAATTCTCTGCAATCTTCACCTTTGAAAGTAAGAGTTGGCTCTGGCAACTTTAACATCTTGCGAAAAACTTGACATGAAAGAGAAATTATAGAATGATCCTAGAGATGTATTATCCTTTGAATTGGCATGTACATTTCCATACACCATGCAACGAGTTCCTTACAATAAAAAACCTTAGGAACACACCCAACACGAGCAATTCCAGATTCCCAAATTACATCTTTATGTGTAGGAGGATAGGAATAATACAAATATGCTCTTGACCATTGGAATTTCTGGTCTTCACGACCAAATATATTTAGAGTATCACCACAAAACTGTTGTCTGAAGTTTGTGTGCATTTGAATTTGCATGCTATCATCGATTTGAGTGCAAGATTAACTTTCATATTTGTCATATTTATTCCAGAATTTGTATATCATAGAACTAATGTTATTTATGTAAGTTTTGTTCATGTAATCAACTATCTTCGTATGTGATAAAATGAATTTGTCATTTGTACTGAATGTACTTATGTATGTTGGAAAGGATATTGGTAACTATTTACTGGTGAATTTGTTAATATGCATCTAATTTAAAAGTCATCACAATATGTGAACTATTTCTTATTATGATGACTAATCCTTTTCACTTTTAGGCTGCATGAATTTGTTGAACAAAACATGAACAAGATCAAATAATACTTGTTACCAAAACTATTTATTTAAATTGATATTAATAAAAAAACTCATGTTTAATCCTCATTTTACATTATCATTGCACTTGGTATCTAGGAACTTTTTCATATGTGTCAGGTTAGGATAGTTTTCTTTGTTCTCTACATTGTATATAGGATTGCATTTAGATATAGATTCATTTATTTTATTTGAAAATCTTCTTGTGCAGGAGAAATCATCCCAGTGGTATAGATGAACCTTAATTTTAACTAACCTAAAAGACTACATTTTTGAAGTGACCACAAAAGAGGTAAGTCTTTCCTTCTTCCTATTGATAACCAAAGTAATATGATATATTGACAGGCAGAGAGGTAGGTTTAGAGTCAGTTTAGGTTAGATTAAGTTTAATTAGATTAACATTAAGTTTATATAGTTTTAGGAAAAGGGTAATTGGACCCATTTAACTAGTCAGTATCACCACACAAAACGGATAAGGGTCTAATTGGGGCCCTGGCTGGGTAATTTCCTTAATGTTGAACATGGTCAGTTTTGGCCATCAACATTTTTGGTGCTAGAAGGAGGTCCAATGATGAGTTGACCCCTTTGGAGTTGTTTGTTTAAATTCTTTTATTTCTTTAAATGGATCCTTACAAACTTCCTATTTGGAGTTGCATCTCTAGTCAAGCATCTTCAAACACTCAAATGAAGGTAGTTAATCACTTATCAAACGTAAAATTTAATGTTAATAATAGTGTTTTTTTTTTTATCATATTCTTCAATTTATTTTAAATTGAAATGATTATGATATTGACGAAGGTGTGATGTGCAGGATCTTTACTCTTACTCTCACATGTCAAGCTAAAGACTGGTGTGAATCATTGCCAATTTCCTTTGTACATAGTTGGGACGACTTTGCTAGAATGTTCCTTCACACTTTTCAAGAGTATGACTATGATAAGGTATGTCTTGACCTTGAGAATATACACATATTTGAAGGTGAATCATTTGAATATTTTCTTACTAGATTCAAATTGATTTGTCTTAAATTTCAGTCTCAAGATTTACCTTCTAACATAGAATTAATGGGATGGTTTTGACATATTTTTTCCCTCGTATTTCAAATAGATATGATGAACCCGAAGATACAAATTTTCTAAATTTATTTACTATTGTTGATGCTCGTGACATGGCTAATCTTGTTCAAACAGACAATTTAGAAATTGTTAATGAACAATTTCAGGAAAGGTTGCATACAAACAATGAAATCAATAATGTTGCTCTTGAAATTGCTTCATATTATGATAAAACTGTTGTATGTAAGGAAGAGGAAAATCAAGAAATGGTGTTATAGTGGGAAAGCCCCCCTATGGACTACACTAGGGTTCAACATGTAGGTAGATCACAACCGTCTAAAAGTCTCCTACCTTTCTAACTACCCCGAATATACCCCAGACTCATGCGTGAAAGACAAGGTGAGAAGGATCAGGTAACTCTACCTTTTACTCCTTGTCCGGTGTCGATCATCTCGTGTTTGATAACTCCGTTGACTACAAGCCTCCTCCCAAGGCTGGCCTACCTTCACAAATAGATAAACAGGAAACTACAAAAATGCATCTCACATATAAATCATGGGTTAGATGTTAGTATAAAACATAAATCAAATAGAAACATTTGACACATCATATTTCGGGACAGGAAAAGTATTTCTTTTATTGATATCACAATGTTCACTTACAACAAGGTCGGTGACTTCTCCACGAACCTGGTTCGAGCTCCTCTTCACCAAGCTCCGAGTGCACCTCTGCATATCTTTCTCTTCTCAACCTTCTCTTTGGAAATGGAATGGGATTATAATGGAGGAAAAAAGGAAAAAGGGGGAATGTTGATGCAATTCTCTCAACAATGATGCAAATGCTTGGGGCAAGGAGGGGATGTGAAACGGGCAGAGTTTCACCGTTCTTATGCTTGGATTTGGAATGAGACCCCAAAACCTCCTTTTATATGACAAAAGGATGGTTATTTGGTTGGGTGATGGGATATAGGCAGTGGATTAGTTGGGAAACTGCCCAATAGCCCGTAATCTCAATGAATTCCTTGCAAAGTTTTAATTTTTGCAACTTTTGCAAGTATACGCAGGCTGTAGTGGTGCAGCTAACATACGTATGTGGGTTGTAGTGGTGCAGAAAGCATGTGTATATGGGCAGTAATGGTGCAGGGCATGTACATATTCAAAAATAGTGTTTTAAGAAGAGCAACTCAATGATGGCTTGGAAAAAATAGCAAGTAAGAGGGCCAAATGTTAGGTATGCATGTATGGAGAAATTTAGGGTTATAACATATGCCCCCTAATGTGTGAGTTCAGAAGAGCATCTGATGGCCAAAATACATTACAAAATCTTTACCAATGTACGAAGCGAGTGAGAATGAGACCAGAGTTTGGGAGGTGCCATCTGCAAAAATAACAATTGTCTCTCAAAGGCGGGCATACCCATGCTCGGGGTCAAATAAATCATGTTTTCCAATCAAATACACTGCAGATCCATGTCATATAACTATATAAAGTGTAGCCACGAGAAATACACAATGGATATACATCTCAAAATCAAAGATATACATGTATAGTATCCATCTTCAAGAAGCAAATGACGCCTGATGGTTGGAGATGAGACCTTCAGAGCTCGAGAAAAAATTTCAAGATCTTCAAAACGCAGGTAGGAGTGTAATGTGGTGTACAAATTCACTACCCAGAGGTCTTCGACGGCTCGTTGGGAACAAATAAGAGAATCTCGGTGATCATGCAGATAACTTTATTGATTTCAAAAAAGGACTTGATTGGACTTTCGGGATGATCGGGCATGAGGTCAAGAGACAAACTACAGAAACGTCGACTCAGGCTGGGTGAAACTTCCCTTGGACAAGAGCACAAAATATGATCAGACTCAGGCAACATGACATTGACATAATTTCACAATGCAGGAGGCAACGCAAACTCTCCATGTGTTTGGAAGAATAACCAAATGGAGGAGGACATAACTTGATGTAGCGAGAACAAATTCCTAAGGTCATATTAAATCCCAAATCTTTACGAACAAATGCAAGGATGTTCTTTGTCCAAGGGAGACTCATTTTGCTACCACAAAAGAAAATATATTTCCCATCCTCTTTTTGGGTTATTTTTTATTGTTTTTGTCTTTTTCAATATTTTTGAAGATCTTGAAAAAGAATAAAAGAATGCTATGTTATAAAGGAGGAACGAGTGTCGCAAGAATACTAGTTCTAAGCGCAAGTAACACACTAATGCTCATATAAAGGAGACATGTGAAGGAAAAGGACACTCGGGGAAAATTCCTCCATGGGTCAAGGTGTCAGGTTGCAGAGGCAAAGTGCTACAAGGCTTGTGTATAAGTCATGCTTCAAAGGTTCAGTTGAGAGCAACATGGAGTCAGCATTAGGCCAAAGACGCAGAGATGAAACTATGATTAGAAAGACACAATGAAAACCCCCTTCAATGTATTTTTCACGAGCCCAAAGAAGGTAAGCTCGGTAGTTTTTCATTTTTACAGAGTTTGAAAAACATAAAGAAGACTCCACTGGGGTACCTTTTTGAAAATAGTCTAGACGGTTCGAAAAAGGGACAACCTAGCACCGAAAATAATTCTATTAAAAACCATTTTAACGAGTGTGACACAGACAAGATCACTCGGTAATCTTTTCAATTTTAAGGATTCTGAAAAGAGCTTAACTATGGACTCGCTGACTTTTTCTAGATTTAGTCTCCTTAGCCCAAAAAAGTGAAATTCACTGAGGAGAACTCTCCCGGCGAGACGAATCTCCCGAGGCATACCTTTTTCCTCAATCTACAGGCTGGAAAAAGGGGTAAACTCATGCTAGTAAATGTTTTTCTGGACCAATTTAATGAGTGAAAGAACAGGGTCACTCAGCGATCTTTTCAATTTTAAGGAGTCTGAAAAGAGCTTAACTATGGACTTCATAAGGGATGTTCTTCTAGACCATTTTAACGAGTGTGAAAGAACAAGGTCACTCGATGATCTTCTCAATTTTAAGGATTCTAAAAAGAGCTTAACTATGGACTCTGTGGGGGTTCCTTTTTCGTAAATTTAGTCCCTTGGTCCCCAAAAAGGGTTAAACTTATACCTGAGAATACTCTTCTAGCGAACCGAAGTTCCTAGAGTGTACCTTTGTTTGTAAAATTGACCATCCGAATCGAAAAAGGGGTAAACTATTGTCGGACAGACGTGCCTTCAAGTTTTAGTTTGGAGAGCATGAAGGACAATAAGATCGCTTGAAAATATTTTCATGTTTAGAGAGTATGAAAAGGGCTTAAAGAAGACTCCAAAAGGTTACCTTTCTTAGTTAGTCTGGACAAGATTGAAAGGCACAAATGTAGTCTCGTCAGATGTTGCTTTCAGATTTCAAAGAGAGCTTGAAAGACAACAAATTATGCTCATTTTGGGAGTCCCAAGGGTGAGGCCAAGAGTGATATCACATAAGATGTATGAGGCTCAATCTCGTAATCATGATAGGACTAAAAGGACTCCTGAGCCTAAAGTCATTAACAACGACATGGACGCCAAAATGCAACCAGGATCTACCTAGGGCATCCATGTAAAGGTAGGCTCTACCATCAAATTATGACACTTCTAAAGAAGAAATGAAGGTTATGTGTCACATTTTGGTGGGATCGATCCTATGGAAAAGTGGAAAAAACAACGAGATGCAGAAAGTGGACGTGGAATCCTAACTTAAATGCAAAAAGTTGGAAAAACGACTTTTACCAAAGGACCTTTAAAAGTGACCCATATCCCAAAAAGTTACCAAACTTAAAATCTAAGTGCATTGTAACATCCAATAAGAAACTCAAGAACCACGCTAAATGATTTTCAAGCCAGAAAAAATGACAAAAGGGTTCAAAAAAGTGGAAAAAAGGCCAACACAGTCTATAAATAGAAGCCGACGACTCATTTTCACCATTGCAAATTGAGAATTAACTAAAAATCCAAAAAGACTCCTTTGCTAAAAGAGTTGATTATGGGAGCTTCAGAGGATGAAACGAACTTCTGCTTGGACCAAGTAAGTACAAACCAACCCCTCTTGCATTTCCATCCTTTATTTATGCATTTCTTTTAGTTTTTTGGGGGGTGTGCCCTCCTAAAAAAGGGCGGACCTGTGTGTACGTGGGATGTCTAAGGACAACCCACATATGCCCATGGGAAGAAAACAATTTGCCTGTGTGCATACATGACCGTGTCTAATATAGCCCGCGTACACCCTCAATAACGTAGAAAAAATAAAAATGCAAGAGCTAACTCTCCCCCTGAACTTGCCATGTAATAGAATGCATGTCCACTAGAGAGAGAGGGAGCATGAGGATATTGATATCTTGGTCAGTGAGGACCTTTCTTCCATTGTCACATTAAAACAATGGGAGTTATGGAAGTTCTACCAGTGCCTATTCATTAGGGCATAACCCAGTTTGTTGAATGCCTTAGTGGATTATTGACATTGTGACGCTGAGGCATTTATGCTCGAGGATCAGTCGTCGACTCCAACGACTGAAGACATATACTTATTGACTGGCATCTCAAGGAGAGGGGAACCAATCAACTTGCATGAATATCCCTCTGGGCCCCACAACATCGTCGAGTTGGTCGGAATGCATTGCGAGGCCGACACTGAGAAAGTAGGTTCTCAGGTGCCAATCCACAAGATTACAAACCTATCACTGAAGGTGATAGTTTGTCTTATTAGGAAAATCACTGGATCTCCAGCCTTACATCAGGCCTCCTGGGCGCACATGCATTGTGCGGTGTAGTGCTTGAATGCACGAGTATTCGACTGGAGCACAACCATGCTTGACTGCATGAAGAGACAGCGCACAGAGTGTCAAGGGTGGAGCAACAAAAACTTTGGGTTTGGTACCATTTTGTGTTCTTTATTATTTGATAGGGTACCCATCCTTAGTCCACGAGAGCTAGTGCGAGGGCATGCGGCCTCCTTCCCAGCAGTTTTTAGATGGGAAACATTGTTGTCGCAATAGGGGGGGGGGAAGGACCATAGAGGCTTTTGATGATGCATTTTTTGACTGGTGGGCACGACATATTCCAACGATAGAGGACTACCCCTATGTTGGGATCAACTTTTCTAGGGATCTGGACATGCCCGTACCTCCTGGAGAGATGCGAGGAGAGATGGGTATGTTTGTTTTTAAAGTTATTTAATTTTTTAGCTTCTTTTTTTTTTATATATATATCATTTTTATGTGTACCAGAGTATCTGACAACTATGTATGTGTTATGTACAGATGTGGGACCAGTGATTTCGACAGATTTCTTGAGGACCAGGCGACATCCTCGACCAAAGGCAGTACCAGCAGCGGCCGCCGAACCAGCATTGGTTGCCGGAACAGCGACAACAACAGTGGGGGGACCTCCAGTCGGAGAGGCTGAGAGAGTTTTGAGACAGGTGGAGCGGAACCTCACCGTGCTCACTCGTGCAGTTCCCATGGTCGAGATCAAGGATCTCCTGCCATCGATGCAGCCTCACGTAGTTGGGGTGCCACAGACCTGGGTCCAACTCTTTCGGCGTTTGGAAAATGTCGTGGTTCACTATGGCAATGCCAACAAGCCCCGTGCTTAGCTAGGTTGGACCAATTACGTGCCAAGGGCACTCTTTTGTATATTGTTTTGAGGGCATAAGCCCCGTGATGTATACTGGATATGTATTTTTTTAGGCGTTCGCGCCCACCGATGTACTCTAACACTTATGGATATATATATATATGTATGTATGTATGTATGTATGTATGTATGTATGTATGTATGTATTTACATCTTTATGTCTTATGGATCACATTTCTTTACAAATGTATGTACATGTGTATATGTGTGCTTATTTTTTATGTGTGTGCAATATGCCAATCTAATACTTGATTAGCTAGAGTATCTGTGATTTGATTTCATCTCCTAGGAACATGGACATACGTAATGTAATCAAAGAAACGTTCTAAGAGACGTACCCTAAGGAACCGTCGGTGTAAATTAGGATCATAAACGTGGTAAACCTCATTTAACTGGGACACAACTAGTTGTGCATCTAAGTAGACTCGTAGGTGATAGATACCATGTGACAAAGCATCACGAAGCAAGTCTATCACTGCGCTATACTCAACAACATTGTTTGTGGCGTCACCTAGACAGATACCTCCGGAAGATAGCAATTGGCCTTGAGGCATGAAAATCACCCAAGATACGGAATCAAGCCTTCGAGTGTGTCGGCTAGTGTCGTCCGCGAAGCCAAAAAATACCTTTGATTCACTTGACATATGCCACAGTGAAAAAGATGACATCAATAACAACACATCCATAAAACAAAAAGACAAAAAACTAACTATATAAGAACTATACATATGTACAAGAAGTCACCCAAGGCGACCCACCTACGAGTAATACTTCTTGAGGTAGAGCCCATTTCTAGGCTCTACCAAAGCATTTCCCTCGAATTCAACCAGACGATAAGAGCCCTTCTTTAATACCTCCTTCACAATGAAAGGTCTGAACCACATAGGTTTGAACTTTCCTTCCCCTAGGGGATGCTTATCTTGGTCGTAGACCAGGACAAGGTCGCCTTCGAAGAAAATTTGAGGATGAATGGACTGATCATACTGACACTTGACTCATTGCTTGTGAGCCTCGTTGGCTAAGGCTGCACCATAGCATTTCTCATCGAGCTGCTCGAGACATAATAAGCGTTCCTCAAGCAGTGAAGTGTCTGGCAATAACTATACTGCTAACTTTAGAGATGGGATCTAGCACTCTATAGGAAAGACTACTTCCAGCCTGTAAACGAGTTGAAAAGGTGAGAAATGGGTGGCAGTATTTACAGACGTTCGATAGGCCCATAACGTCAAGTACAACATAAAATGCCAATTTGACTTGGCAGAATTGATCGTTCGATGTAGAATGGTCTTGAGGGACTTATTCACAGCTTCCACCTGACCATTCTCTTGTGGGTAGTAGGGTGATGAATTCTCTTTCCTCAACCCAAGATTTGATGTTAACTCATACATCATTTTGTTATGAAAGTGACTTCCATGGTCAGTGACAATATCCTTCAGGATGTCGAACCTTGCTATTATCTGGTTAAAAAGAAAGAGGGTTTTTGTCTCTCCATCATTATTAAATGTTGGCATAGCTTCGACCCACTTTGTGAAGTAGTCTACTACTATTATGATATAAACATGACCCCTGGCTAAGGTCGGGTGACATGTAGTAAAATCAATCCCCCACTTGTTGAAGGGACCAACAATAATGACGGGAAACATGGGATCGGGGTGTGCCCTCATCTTCCAAGATAATATCAGACACGGGTGGCACTTCTTGACAAATTCAATGCAATCCTTGATCAATGTTGGCCAAAAGTAACCATCTCATAGGATCTTTTGGGTTTTTTCCAACCAAGACAAGTGAACACCACATGCTCCAGTGTGGGAGTCGCTAAGAATGACTTTTTCTTCTTCATGAATGAGGCATCGACAAAGAAAACAATCTACACCTCGACGATACAAAGTGTCATTGAGTATGATATAATTTCATGCCTGATGGCATATACGTCAATGATCATCATGGGAAGTAGAGGAGGGGCACTTCAAAGTCTAGAGATAGACTATTATATCTCCATACCAGGGGTCCAAAGATGAAATCAGAAAAAAATCTCCTTTAATCGGTGATTCTTCGGGCGTAACATCTCTTGATTCGACCGAAAGTTTTGAGATAAGTTCCACAAAGACTAGTGACTTTTTGGATTTCAAAGAGACAAAATCCAAGTCAAATTCCTGGAGGATAACAATCCATCTACTGATATTTCCACCAATGACATGTCGTGTCAACACATATTGAAATGGATTCACAACAACAATGACGGTGGTCTTGCGAAGCAGGATATAATGACAGAACCGTTGGACAACATGTACTGCTGCCAACGCAATCTTCTCAACGTGGGAGTAGTTGAGTTCCGGTCCAACCAGGCCTCGGATTAGGTAATAAATCACATGCTCTTTGAGCATATCGTCCTCTTGAACCAAGACCGTATCGATGGTCGACTCTGCAGTGGCCAAGTACAATAAGAAATATTTATTATAATTGGGTGGCTGAAGCTGAGGGGCAGACATGAGGGTGTGTTTCAATGCTTCGAAAGAGCCCTAAGTGGCTTCGTCCCAATAGAAAGGGACTCCCTTTTTTAGTAAACACATGAACCCTTTAGTTATCTCGACATATTTTGCGATAAGACGCTGAAGAAAGTTCGCTTTTCCCTCTAAGATTTGAAGCTGAGGGACTATGCATGGGGGAGGCAAATGAACTATCGCCTCAACTTTCAAAGGATCGACCATGATCCCTGTTGTTGAAACTATGAAACCTAGAAGACGACTCGACGTCACGCAAAAACTACACTTCTTAGAATTCAAGAGAATCTGATAGTAGCGACATCGCTCAAAGATTATTCGGAGTTGCGTGGGATGATCACCTCTCTTACGAGATCATGATGCTAAATCATCGAGATAATCCTTGACTATATGTTTGAGATTGTGGAAAGAAAAATACATGGCCCACTAAAAAGTGGCTCTAGCATTCTTCAGGCCAAAAGGCATCTTACGATATGTAAAAGTGCCCCACAGACATATAAAAGTTGTTTTATGTTGGTCCTTGGGTTTGATCTGTATTTAGTTGTATCCCGAGAAACCATCCATGAAAGAAATGACCTCACAGCCTGCGCATTCATCGACAATCTGGTCAATGTTTGGGGTGCAGAAATTGTCCTTTCAATAGGCCTTGTTCAAATCATGAAAATCCATACACACACGAATTGTTCCCTTCTTTTTGTTGACTAGAATGGGATTTGAGACCCATTGAGTCAACTGAATGGGGTAGATGAAACTGGCTTTGAGCAATTTCTCTACTTCATCCTTAATATTTGTTTCCTTCTGAGGATTTATCGGACGAAGCTTCTGTTGTACCGGTTTGGCATTAGGGTAAGTTTTTATCTCATGTTCGACGATTCTTGGATCAATGTCTGGCATTTCCTCTTAAGACCAGGCAAAAACATCACAGAATTATTTAAATAAATATGTGTAGATTCGAATCTCCTCGGGGGAGTAGTCCACTCCGACGAAGACATTCTCCACGATGCCAGGGGTTTTGGAGATGTCAATAGGTATCGTTTCAATGATGGTTTCCATATTACCCTCAACATAAACTGCGTGTGTAGCCAAGGAATTAATAGGACAAGACCTATCTCTAGGCATAGTCAACATGAATTTGCATGCCTCTATTCTTCTTAACTCTGGGAGAAAATAAGATCTGTGATGGAATTCATCCCAGGGTCTGTCCAGACCGGTCAATGCCTTTATAATCGCTTCTTCAGAGGACAAGATCGAGTCTAAATAATCGGTAGTGACGAGGGAGAACTGAATCTAACTCATGTGCAAGAGTCAGATCGGGGTCAGCCGAAGCTTGTTGAACAATACTGTACGTAACTTCTACCACGGACAAGGGCATGGACATGCCAGGATGCCCTGTCCCTTCCATCGAAGCTAATGTGGAAGGAAGAGTCCACAGATCGTTGAAGTAAGTCATACAGAATGACGACACTTGAAATATTCCAGCCTTAGGTTGGTCAGGGACATCTGATATGTACTTGAAATCATCAGAAGGAGGCGAGTAATCGAAAGTAACCATCAAAGGTGGGCACAAACCAACCCCTATGTTTACAACATTGGGTTGAGGGTTATCAATCATCTGGACCTTGGATGCCCCGGATGAAGTGTTAGGCCTGGAGAAGGATAGTTAGTCAATGGTTATGATTCGACCCTCGTGTGGAAACAATAAGACCCGAAAAACCGTGGAAACCATTGCATGCATTGCGTATGTCCAACTCCTTCCTAACAACAGGTTGTAGTCGAGAGGCGCATCGACCACTTCAACTTCGACGCAGATAGTCTTCCCTCCCAACTACATAGGAAAAGAAGGGATTATTCCATGTGGTCTAAAAAAACGATCGTCGAAAGCAGTAAGAAAAGTGGGTGACGGAGACAAAAAGGGTTGTCCAATGGCCTTCCAACATGCTAATGACATAATGCGTGTCGAGGCACCCTCATCAACCACCGTGCGAAAAATATTTCGGGTAAAATATTTCATGGGGTGAGCCACTACTATCTGAAACGCAACGCGGTAAGGGAGACGAGATTTCAAGTTGGTCATATCAAGCATGATCATTCCCGGATTACAGGTTTCGGTGGATCCCAATGTAGGTAACAGAGCCTTTATTTGTGAAGGGTAGCTCTAGAGGACCTCCAAAGCAGACATCATGCAAGGGGTTTGTGACAAATCCTCCACCACAGAGTAATTCTAGGTGGCCCTCATGTTCATATTATGGGAAGATTTTGTGAACGCCCCTTTTGGGATGTGTGTCATTGTTTTTCCCATCGTCTTCTCAATATGGAGAGGAATAGATGGGTTTATGGCTTCCTTTCCCTTTTCAACAGTTTTTGGCATTCTATAATCATGTTCCCTGGTTGCTATGTGAGCGTCACCATTCAACATATAAACATTCGTGGCCGAGGGATTACTAGTAGATGGAGAGGGTCCTCGACTGTCCCCATTTGCTCAAAGAGGCTTGAGTCAAATGTTTCCCATGTGGAAATGGGTTCGTTAACGCAGTAGGTTGTTGCTGCACCAATAACTTTTGGGCCTCCGCAAGCTGAGGGCACAGGTGAGTCGGGTGGTCTTCCGTGCAAAGGTTACACAGATATTTCAAATTTTGTTTCTCATTGTTTCCCCCGCTAGCATTGTTGGTGGGTTTCTTATCCCCCTTACCCTTCTTGTTTCATTGTTTTTTCTTTCCATCAGGCTGGGGGTTGGCCTTCGAGTTCGTCAACTACACACTATGTATGTCCGACGTTTGCGTAGGGGAAGCAGCTGAACTGGAGGTTTGGCTGGTTGTTGTATGTTGTATCAACAATTGTTGCAATTGGTTTTACAGGTTGATCAATGGGATTTGCTTGTGTTGAACCAACTATACCATCGACATGTGGTCTAGACTTGTGTCTGGCCTTATCAAGGATGGACCGTGGAAATCTGGAAAAACCTCATAGAGTAAACCAAACTGAGAGTATATTAGTTCAAGCTGTTGAGCTCTCATTATCACCTCTTCCTATGAAAACACTCCTGACGTTGCAACGTCCTTGGATAACTGAGGTACCAAAGACTTAAGGAACCACTCTAGTAGGAAAGTCAGTGGGACCGGTACTTTTATCAATCTCTTCTGGCACCTCCATTCTCAGATGCGATCCGAGATATGATCAGCCTTTGTTTGCTCAAAGTTGGCCAACAATTCAATGTCAGCATCATATCTCACAAGTAGTTGGAAATGGTTTAGGAAAACCATTGCCAATTCACTAAAGGTAGAGTATCTTGAGTGTTTGATCTCGATGTACCATTTCACGACACTCCCGATAAGAGTGCATTGAAATAGGGGCAATTGTATGGAGTCGTATCGCAACGAGTTCGACGAGAACCATAGGTGAAAAGTGGCCACGTGATCACCTGGATCTTCGTTAGGCTTACCTTCGAACTTTGGAATGTCTGAGGGCAACTTATTCGACATCGGAGGCCAATGCAAATCGTGACAAATTGGTTCGTTTAACAACCTTGACAAGTCTGGCAGATGTAACGTTGCCAGAAACTATAGTTTGGGATGTTGACTATGTACAGGAAGAAAGGAGCCTGGAGTTTGACTGGCACCAGGTTGCCAGGAAAAGTTGGGCTGTTGACCAGGGTTCTGGTAAATACCATGGCCTTGGCCAACGAATGGATACTACGTTTGTTGGGACATCATCGGTTGATTCCCATAATTGGACATTGAGGGTTGGGTGGGGATTTCTCATTGCGTTGTGTTCCAAAAATTCTGGAAAGGATTGCCCCCTGTCGATCTGACGGGAATAGGTATTGAACCTTTCCTGGGGTTCCATTGACCATGGAAGGGTTTCCCCCGGTTGGCATCCCTGCTGAGGGAATTTCTCTCTTCCATGGATTCTGGATACCTTGTGAGGAGAAGACTCCTATGTTTTCCCCCTATGTAGGAATAGTACCCTGCACAGGATTTTTTTTTCCAAAACCAGGGTTGCCCCCAGACGAGACGACAACTTACAAGAAAGCGTTGTTACTAAACGTGTCAAACAAAGAGAATGGCATTGAACCCACTGGCGTGGTGTAGGAAGAAGGTCCTAGACTGCCTTCTCCAAACAATATGTAGTTCATGTTCAAATCGATGGGTTTCTAGGGAGCACCACAGAGTGAGGGGGACAAAGGAGGTATATGACCCTCACCATAAGGTAGCATTATAGGGGTTTGAGGCACCCCCCATGGACCCTTTCAAAGGAGCATTTGAGCTCCCTGCCCCCAGACCCATGGTTTGTAGGATGGAGTAGGTGAGGAAGGAGTTCATATCAAAGTTGGGCATCCCATATGAAAACAGAGGGCCCATCACACTCTGTGTGAACAGAGCAATGATCGTCGCCATAGATGGAATCAAACCACTGCTCGAAGTAGAGGTGGTCGAGATCGGTGAAGGTGGGTTAGGAGGTGGAATGCCCCCAGTGGTGGCAGTCGTTGAGGGAGTATGAGGACTCCCTAACGAAGTAGAATCATTTTCTTCCAAAGTTGCTTGCAAAACTATCTAACACTCATGATGTGTTACCCTTGGAGGTGAAACCTATATCAAAAGTGGTGCCTACAAGCCAGTGATCGAGGGTTAAACGACCTGATAGATTTCGCTCCAAGTTCAGAAATCGTAGGTTCCTCTGAATTTGAGAATTCTCCTCTCAAAGCTGGCTTGGGCACAGTATCCTATGGCCCGATCGCTTCAAATGACCCTTTTTGGTCAAGTCTTCATCGTAATGGTGGCGGTGGTGGATCCAACAATGTAACCAGAAGTAGGCCCTGGAGCCTTTGCGATCAGCGTAGCTCTTGATCTTCCACTTTGTGAGAATATCAATGACACAGTAAGGCTTTTACTAACATTTTGAAACAATCACACACTAGAAAAGTTCCTACAAGGCAAAACAAGCAAACCAATATCTAGTTGGAAGAACAGTTACGCTAGCCAACACTAGAGCAACTTATCGGTGCAAGTGAAACTCGAACACGGAAGCACCCTCCAAGTATACTCTGCAAAGAGTGGCCCGACGTCTGCCCTAGGTACCGCTATATACCCCCACAGTCACCTATGTAAGTTCCTAGAATAAATGCAACTAAGTTGCCAACTCACGAACAATCGCTAGGAGGGTACAGTTGAAAGTCAGGTGGACCGCAATGAGCAGGGTAAAAAATACCAAAACCTACTGAGGGTATCGGAAGCAAGTGATCTGGAAGACAACTGAGGATCCCAATCATATTCGAGGTCCATGAAGCTTCGTAGGAAAATGAAACTAACAATATCCCACGACAAGTCTTCAATATGTGTTCCCTACTAAGCTTGGTCTAGCTTTGGAGGGGTTATCTCTGCTACCTTTCCACGCGCGACCTCGTGTTTAGACCTTGTGTTAAGGTCCTAACCCGCACATAGGTAGATCAATGTATTCGGATGTAATAAAGGTCAATATTAATAAGGCCTTTCAATAAAATAGAATAAGGCGGATGTAAGAAGACCTA
>JZKD02S1771851.1:42466-53397 GCA_000966675.3 Picea glauca
ATAGACATATTTAGTATAAATAAGGGGTGAGGGTATGTGAACCCTAGCTTGGAGATTATTGTAACAGAGCGTTGCTCGACTAGAGGTTGCCCCCTCGAAGAGGCCTGTGAACATTTCTTTCTGAATCAAAGTGCTATTTCTATTGCTATTGCGTATATCATTTATGTGTATTGTGAATATTATGCTGGATATTTTACTGTTATTCTGCCGTTTCTAACATTTTATTTCTGTTCTGCATATTTTATATATCTGGTATATTTCACCTTGTGTTAAAGGGGGGTATCGGATAACTTTCCTGTTTACTAGTCTTTTTTACACTCCCTATCTCAAACTCCAATGTTTGTTTATAAGCCTTGAAGAGTTTCCTCTCCAACCTAATTCAAGACTCTAGCCTATACTAGTTGATTGACCTTACAAACATAAAGTCTAATAAATTTTAATTTTAGCGTTAATTTTAAATGGATTGTTTTAACTCAAGGAAATTGCAGTGAAACTAGTGATATGTATGGGAGACGAAGAAGGAGAAATAAACAAAACTGAAAGCAAAATTACTTCTAGTTAATAAATACAGATTTGCAACTAACTCTTTAACCAACTTTTCGTAACTAACTTTTTCTAAGATCTTTTAAAGGAAAACCTAAAATGAAAGTTCGCTCGACTACGAGCTACTTAATGTTCTAAGCAATCAGTAAAGAACTTAAGAAAATAACTCTTTCTCCTAACAAGCAAAGTAACTAACCAAACTACTTAACCAAACTAAGAAATGAAATCTTTTTCTATATTTTTTTTTTATGCTTCAAACAAGAAACTTGAAATAAATTGTTTTTATTTTTGTTTAAAGAAAACGAAAGGGGAAAAATTGAAACAAGACAGGACTAAAAAATGACCTTTGGCCCACTACGGATCGCAGGGAGTCACTAAAGACACCAAATAGGCTGATCAACAACTCAAAGACTCGCCTAAAACCCTTTTGAAATAAACACAAGAAATATTTAAAAAGATAAGCAAACTGACATCAAACCTAGGCTTCGACTGTAAAAATAGAGACACTGTACTTAATCAAGAAACCCTGAGAAGTAAAGCTTCAATCAGGGAAGAGGTTGACTGCCTCTTCTTAAAGAAAAATTTCTTGACACAGGCATGCTACTAATACTTAAGTAGCCTATGTATGTACGCAGGTTGGCTATAAGCAGGGCACGTATGTACACATTTTGTACCACAACAGGTCGTGTACACCTCAGTAACTTCTCAAAAAAGAAAACAAACAGGAAGACTGATAGGGCAGGGAGAATTGGTATGGTACCAACAGGTGACCAGAATCCCTTAAATACTTAGTAGACTCAAAAAGAAACTCAAAAGGTATAAAACCAATCAAACACCCAAAACATCCCCTAAAACCCTATAGGCTCCCCCAGTATGGTTCCCAATTCTACTATAGTGGGAAAACCCCCCTATGGACTACACTAGGGTTCAAAATGTAGGCATATCACAACCGTCTAAAAGTCTCCTACCTTTCTAACTACCCTGAATATGCCCCAAACTCATGTGTGAAAGACAAAGTGAGAAAGATTAGGTAACTCTACCTTTTACTCTATGTCCAGTGTCGATCCTCTCACGTTTGATAGCTCTGCTGACTACAAGCCTCCTCCCAAGGCTGGCCTACATTCACAAACAGATAAACAGGAAACTACAAACATGCATCTCACATATAAATCATGGGTTAGATGTTAGTATAAAACATAAATCAAATAGAAACATTTGACACATCATATTTCGGGACAGGGAAAGTATTTATTTTATTGATATCACAATGTTCACTTACAACAAGGTCGACGACTGCTCCATGAACCTGGTCCGAGCTCCTCTTCACCAAGCTCCAAGTGCACCTCCATGTATCTTTCTCCTCTCAACCTTCACTTTGGAAATGGAATGGGCTTATAATGAGGAAAAGGGGAAAAATGGGGAATGCTGATGCAATTCTCTCAATAAGGCTACAAATGCTTGGGGCAAGGAGGGGATGTGAAATGGGAAGAGTTTCATTGTTCTTATGCTTGGCTTTGGAATGACACCCCAACACCTCCTTTTATATGAAAAAGGTTTGGTTATTCGGTTGGGTGACGGGATATAGGCGGAGAATTAGTTGGGAAACTACCAAATAGCCTGTAATCTCAACTAATTCCTTGCAACTTTTTAATTTTTGCAACTTTTGCAAGTATACGCGGATTGTAGTGGTGCAGCTAGCATATGTACGCAGGTTGTAGTGGTGCAACAAGCATGTGTACGTGGGTAGTAATGGTGTAGGGCACATACATCTTCAAAAATAGTGTTTTTAAGAAGAGCAACTCAGTGATGGCTTGGCAAAAATAGCAAGTAAGAAGGCCAAATACTAGGTATGCATGTATGGATAAATTCAGGGTTATAACAAATGGTAACTCAAATGGAAAACATTAGTAATTTTTATGAGAGTTACCACATTAGAGATGATTCCAATAAGTTTTCTGATATCATTAATAATACAAATCAACCATGTAGTCTCGAGCATTTTAATTCTAAATTTCAGGAAGGAAAAAATGAATTTGATGAAATTAGTTCTTCTCCTGAAATGAATTTGAATTATAATGAGCTTCTTGTACTAGTAATTTTTTCATTTCATTTTTAGCTTTATTTAATATTCTATGATCTGAGTTTTGGTTTTGCAGGTTTTTATTGGTTTCGTTGAAAGTTTGGTTCTTCTGATATATTATATTATAAATCCCTTGGGTTACTTTGCATGTTCTCTAGTTGGGTAAATCAGTTATGATGGTGCGATTGCAAACAAGTTATATCAGGGAGTCTCTGCACCTTACCCTGTTTTCATTCAACATCTTGTCCTTTGGTTTTTAAAAATTTATTGTAAGTCTGCTCCATAATCAATAATAGATAATCAATAAGGATTTTCAATCAAGTTTTAATTTTGAGGCAATATATTTGAAAAGCAAGAGACATCTTGATGCGATTTTATCTTTTTCTCATAACTGCTCCTTCAATTTAAAATTTCCTTTTGAATAAAAGCCTAATTAATAATTTACCATACAAGAGAAAATTATCATACTCATAACATAAACTAAAGAACACATTTGTCAAAGAAAATATTTACTCTTTGTGTTAATATCTCTCTTCTTATCTTGGCTGGTTAGGTTCTTGATTATTGCATGACTTATTGTTTTTGTTTAGCTACATTTTTCTTGCTTTTGTTTTTCGCTTGTTTTCGATTTTGTTTTGTTTATGTTTGTTAATAACAATGAAAGACATGTTGTGTACTATATATTTCTTGTTTATGCATCCTTAATGAAAGAGAATAATTATTATTGGATTACATTAAGACAGAAAATTTATTATTTATATTATTTTGTCATGATAATAGTTCCTTTTATGATTAATTCAGATTTTCTAAGAAAATTACCTTGGAAAGTACTTTTAAATGAGGTTTTTTCAGAATTAATTTCCCTTTTATATAAATGAAATCAATAACAATGGGAATAGAAAATATCAAGATGAAAATCCTAGTTTTACCCCATGAAGTGCAATATATCAAAGTAACTTTCATATCACCCCACTTCCTATTCACCATTGCAAAAACAATCTGATCCAAAATGGATCTAGGAAGGCCTAAAAAACAAATTTCTTGAAATCAGACAAAACCAACGCCATTGCGTCGAGATCCTCATGCAGATTCTATCCATATATTTGTTTCTGCAAATGGACATCATATGGGAAAATTATTGCATTCTGATCGATTTCCCAAACAGACAAAAATTCCAACTAGCCAAAGTCAACATGTCGTACTACTGACGTCAATAGTATGACATGTGATGTTAGCATGATGTTAGCAGGACACATGGCAGCATGAGGAGGTGACACATGTCACTCATTTTTGGTGCTTTTGGAATGAGTTGGACCAGTACAAAAATGACACATGGCACTGTATGGAAGTGACACGTGGCAGTTTGTACATGGCGTGGCCCAATGATAGGCTGACACATGGAATTATAGACGATAGGTGGTTGTATGTATGTTGAAGTGGCAGGGTAACTGGGCAGTACGGATGTTGATGTGGCAGGGTGATTGGGCAGTACAAATATTGATGTGGCAGCTGACTGGGTAGTATGGATTTTGACATGGCAACTGACTGTGCATGTGAGTTGACAATATGGATGCTAACGTGGAATGACATGTGGTTGTACGATAGTGATGTGGCAGCTAACCATGCATGTTGACTGGGTTGTTGACTGTACCATACAGGTCAATCACAAGGTGACATGTGACCCAATTAGAGGGTTCCACATGACACACCAGATTTTTTCAATGTTGGCTAGACAAAAAAAATTGTTACCCCACGGGAATTGAACACCCAACCTCCACCTACACAAATCTTTCGTAACCAGTGACAGACCGTCTGGGCTACATAGTTGGGTCTTAACCCCTATCCAGAACCTTGGTGTTTTGTTATGGATTGGATCGGAGGTTTGGGGATAAGCCCTGGTCAGTGGGGGGCTAGCCTGTTTGACCAGAGCTATGGACCAGGATCCAATACCAGGAGGTGGGCGCATGGAGGGTTAGGGTTGCGGACATATGGCAACATGCGACTGGAAGACCAAGGCTGGACTGGAGGATTAGGGGCCAGTGCCTAGCGCTCAACCATATGGTAGGCTCCATGTGAACAAAAGCCGAAGAGAAAGGGGTTGCACCCAATGTTTGTTGAAAAGTGGGTTTTTCAACTATATTGTATATTTTTTATGATTTTTATGTCGTTTTTAATGGATTTTGCCAATTATTGGAGGATTTGGACCTCGATTTGAGGCCAGATTTTGGGGGGAAGTTGGGAGGAGGACCCCAACTAAAAATATATATAAACCAAAGGTTAGAATCATAAGGAGGTTCAAATTGGTAGAATGATGATGAGTTTTTGAAGATTGAAGCCATTTTTATGTAGGGAAGCCATTGAGGAAGTGAACTTTGGAGGCCAATTACATGAGCTACTCTCAACCTTTTTTAGTGCCGTCAGTTGTGTTAGATTCTTGAGGTCAAGAAGAACACAACCATATCAGTCTTTAATCCTTTTGATACTTTTATGATGTACGTTTGAAGCATTGAAGAGAAATAAGAAAGTCTCACCCACTGAGACAAAGGCCCGGAGACGTAGGAAATATTGTCGAACTTCGTTAACAACTTTGTTGTTCTTTGTGATTATATTATAATCGTCATTTCCTTATGATGGCTTCTATAATATCTTATTAAATTCTTCTTCTTTCCTTAATTCTTAATTGGTAATTGAACACATGCTTAAAACTTAACCAAATATTTAAAGATCAATTTCAGATCAAGTGGTATCAGAGCAGGTTGACAGTTGGTTGTTTGATTTTGCATGATTACCAGGGAAAATTTGATTCATGGTGAAGGTGAGCTTATAGAAGGGGATCCTGAGATTCGATCAAGAAAGAGGACTTCTCAAAGTGAGGAGATGGCATTGGAAGAAGGAATGTCTCAGAACGAGATAGAGTTCAAAAAGACTTTATTCTCCATGTCTATGATGGTAAAGGTATTATATGAGGATTACTTGGAATGAAAGAGGCCTTTCCAAGGGGAATCGTCAAAAAAAGAAAAAAGTGAATAAGGAGAGGATCCTCCTAAACCTCCTCCTTCACCTCCTTCTTCTCGATCATCTTCTTCTTCTTCAAGTACAAGTTCAAAATCCACCACAAGAAAACATTCCCATAAACATAAACATGATATTCCTTTACTTAAGCTTGATGTGAAATTTGAATTGCCCATGTATGATGGTGAAGTCAATGCTGAGAGACTTGATAACTGGGTTAGAAAGATGGAAGTTTATTATAGTGTGAAACAAATCAAATATGAGGCAACTCAAATCAAGTTGGCATCACTTCGTCTTGTAGGCACAACACTCATCTTGTGGCAGAGTAAGTTGGTAATGTATTTCCATCATGGAAATATTTTGTTTTTGCACTTAGAAAGCAATTTTATCCTTTGGGTTATAAGGAGAAGGCTTTGATTGAATGGAAAAGTCTTAAACTAAGAAATGGACAAAAGGTGCAAGAATACACAGATGAATTTCATAAGATGGAATTAATGTTGAATATTCCATTACATACCCAAGAAACTCTTATGAAGTATATAGGATATTTTCCTGCACATATTCGTAACATTGTATTTATGTTTGGACCTACTAATCTTGATGAGGTTTTTGTTCAATCAACATACATTGAATAAGGTAAAAGAGGACTTGGTGTATCAGGGGAATCGTCTTCAAGGAAAGAGGACAAAAGAAAAGGGAATGGAAAGAAAGCAAATTCAACGACAAGAAAGGAAGAGAAGCTCTCTTGCAAGAATTGCAAGAAAGAAGGGCATGATGATGACCATTGTTGGAAATTGCACCCAAAGAAGAGACCAAAGTGGTTCAAAGAGAGGAAAGGGAGGAAAACAGTTGCAAGAGAAACACGACCAATAGACTTGGGATATGATTCAGGTGATGAGACTAAAATCACAGCAGTTGGTTTGATAAGTAAAATTGGTGATGGATATGATTCTAGAAGTAAATTGTTTCATATAAGGGTGATAATGAAACATACTAAGATCGATACATTGATAGATAATGGATCTCAATATAACTTGATTTCAGAGGAAGTGGTTAAAAAATTGGTATTGAAAACTAAGCTAAATCATAAACCTTACTCACTTAAATGGATAAGCAACAATCATAAAATGCACATAACAAAGCAATGCACTTTTAAGTTTGCAATTTCATCAAAGTTTGTGGATGAGGTAATGTGTGATGTGGTGCCACTCAATGAATGTGGAATGGTCTTAGGTAGCCCTTATTTATATGATCGTAAAGCAATCTTCTACATGGTATCACTTAACTAAAGAAGGCAATGAATATGTTGTGCATGCTCATCACTTAAAATCAAATCAATCTCTTCAAACAATGGAACAATTAAAGAAGGAAACTTATTCAAGAAACACACCTATAATTGTGCCAAGTAAAGCAATTGATATTAAGAATGAACATGAGATGGTTGTAGAATGGAAATTCAATCATACTTTGCTTCAAGATAAGATAATGTTGTGCAAGTACATCAAACATATTACCTCATTTGCAGTCATATTTTTTATGTTATCGTTGTTAATGTTTTCAACATGGATGGTAGTGGCTTCAGTAAGATTTGAAAGAGTACAAGTGAATAACAATATGTTGTTAGTTGTCATCATTTTTTTTCAATTGATTATGATGAGACAGGTGCACAGGACAGAGTTTAAAGACAAAGGACAAGTGGGGTGGCCTATCCTGCACTTGATGACTAGTTAATACCTTTTTGGAGGACCAAAAGGTCTTAGTGGGGAAGCATGATCCAAAATGGATCCAGGAAGGCCTAAAAATCAAATTTATTGGAATCAGACGAAAACAGTTCCATTGCATCAGTCTCGTCGCGTTGATTTTGGCCATATATATTTTTTCGCTAATGGACATCGTATGCGAAAGTTATCGCATTCTGATCGATTTCAAAAAACATGCAAAATGTCAAACTGGTCAAAGTCAATAGGCTGTACTACTGACATCAACAGTGTTGTGAACTTTAATTGTCTAAATAAATAGATAATTAAGGTGTTCAATATGAATTGTCAAACCCAGGGAAGTTTTGTTATTGTAAGATAATTGTGCATAGTCTATGCTAGATTACGAAAGAAAACACTAATCAAATTGCAGTAAGGTAAATTAACACTAAAAGAAATAGAATTGAAAAGTTGAACACTAACACAAGTTGCTGACATAGCTGGAGTTCTAATCTATTGTTGCAGAATTGAAGTCACACTTGCATAATTGAAATCACACTTGCATAATTGAAATCTAATTTCCATGAGTAGAATTTGATGTGTATAAGAATCCTGGATCATCTAATCTATTCTAGTTTTCTATATTACTCTTGCAGAAGGAAGTTCTGTGTTAATTGTTGAAAACAAGTCTACTTAATTGCAGAAAGGGAATTCACACTTCTATTTTACTTTTTCTTGAAAACTGAGATTTAATCTAATGCAAAAAATGAATTAATCTTTCAAAGCAATTCTCCAGCAGTATACAACAATTCATTCTAACTCTCATGAGACACACTGATGCGCATTAACTGAAAGGGACTGAACTGCAACAACAAATGTATTCTAGAAATGCATAAACAGATAAATCACACAACCGTAAATAATCAAAGTAGTTAATCTAAAAATCACAACAGAGGGGAGTCTGTGAGGAAGGTGGACCCTTTCCTTCTCACTGAATCCACTCGAAAAGACTACAGTAGGTTAGAGAAACTCAAATCACTTCTTTATTAAATCGCCAAAATGTTCAGATACAAAATTCTTCACTTCACTCTCTATTCCACAACCAATCTACATTGCCCTAATGGTTACAAAAGCTCTATTATTTAAAGACAGAGACATGCAGTTGAAATGGACTCGGAACAACCTTGAGAATTGAAGATTCTCAAGCTGTTCGTATGATATAAAAGATCGTCATTATCGCAAAATATGGAAATGATCTTGATCACCATCTCGAGCCAAACATGAGCCAAAACGTGTAACAGCCTTGAGGATCGATCTTCAAGATACAGATTTGAATGATATACCAGCTTCCAGGATCAGTTGGAATCTGTTGCAGCAGGTGTAACAACTTCCAAGAAAGGTGTGCAATTGTTGTAGTCATGTAACAGCATGTAGAACTGGCACATAGCTGTAACAATTGGTGTAACAACAACGATCTTTCTTCAAGACTTGGTTGTTTTTCATTAATCTGCACATTTTGATCATTAGTTGAACATTCATGGATAAAATATGAGAAACACTACCAATCAAACATGTTAATTGAATAAGAATACAAAAACAAGATCAATGATTCATACCTTGGAAAAAGGGTCTTAGCAAACATTATATTAGGCATTTTAGCATAGAAATGATAAGGTTGAATGAGCAAAAGATATAGTGAAAAAGGGACATTTCTGGGTCCTAACATCCCCCCAACTGAAGACATTGCATGTCCTCATGCAATCCACATTCAAGCCTTACTCTGAATCTGAGTCAGGGAAGTCACTCCTCCAGTGCAAATTGCTAAGACAAAAATTGCCATGAGATTCTTCATCTGTAAGTCTGAATCCACTGTTGCCTATCATCTCCAAATGGCAGCTTTTGATACCTTTGACCCCTTTGTATACTTTGAATGAGGCATCCAAAAACTGGGAAAATGAAACCTGAGTCGCATCCATTGATGCCTACACGTTCTCGTACATGTAATACTTATTCCTTCTTGACTGAGAATTTGGCCGGTTCTTCAGCATGACCAGTGACTGGTACTTTCATTATTTTAAACCCTACCTGAAAATAAATATTACCACATTCATAGCACATGTTCTCTCTATTTTCATTCATAAGAGTTGTTGCATGTGCTAATATATCCAAAGTTGAATCCTCTGGGTTTTTCTGTCGAGCAACCTGCAATTCCTTCTTTAGGGAATCCAACTCTGCTTTGAGGCTTTCATTTTCCTTCATCAGTTTAGTAATCTTGTAATTTTTTGTACCCTTTATTGTCTTCTCAATTTGAGCAAAGAGCTGAGCAAGTGGCACATCATCATTATCCTCACTATTTTGTGTAACTGGTTCTTGTGTGGCAGATACACTGATGATATCTGGTTCTTGTGTAACAACAAATTCTGGCATGACTGGTTCTTGTGGGACAGTCTCTTCCAGGACAGCTGGTTCTTGTGTAACAACTAAGTTCTGGGAAGAGGTTGGTTCTTGTGTCACAGTCATGTTGTTGGAAGGGATTGTTTCTTGTGTAACAGTCACTTCCTTAACAATGGAGGATAATGGACGAATAATGGGTATTGCATGTTCCATATTCTTCCATCCAATTGTTGCTCCAGTAGACCTTGCTGACCTAGTTCTCTTCCTAGGTAATGTAGAGACAAAAGAAAAGGTTTTCCTTTTCTTAGCTTTAGGAGAAGGAGGGTGTTTTTCAACAACTAGACAAGGAGGAAAATTTGCAATGATGGGGTCTTGTATAATCTGTACTTCGTCACTCGACGAGTGATGCACAAAATCATCAAGTGGAGCCGATGATTCTGCTGCAATTTTTTTACATTTGGCTTGAATTGAAAAAATGGTTTCTTGAAGTTCCTTGCACAAGGTAAAACCTAGTATACGTATCTCCATAAGATAATTTTGCGGCTCACTTAGGTTTGTATTATTGATGTCAAAATCTGGCAGGGTCTGAGCATCAGCAAAATCAGGACACTCTGTCGCAACAACAGGAGGGTTTTGAGTTGCTTCTGGTTCAACAGGAGATGATGTCAATGTACTGGCAGTTACAGTGGGGGCTTTAACTATTGTTGCAGCCGAGGGATGAGGCTCATGACTTGGTCCAGGGATTGGGTTGTCAATTGTTGGCTCAATCACAACTGCATGCATAGGGTTTAGTTGTCCTGGTTCGGCCATAACAACAGGCACAGGATTTTGGTTGTTATTCCTCTTCAAGTAACAGGTCATTAGGAATTCCCATTCCTCTACGAATCAACAACCTTATCAGTCTGTGATTGGAAATACAATTCTTGGTATTCTTTGATTTCTTGACAAAGTGAGCCATATTATGCCAGGAATGAAGAAGGTAATAGGGGATGTTTATTAGCTTCTGATGTCTTAAATGTGACAGTAGGATAAAATCAGAAAAACAAACTACTTGATATCTACCCTCGCATGTAATGTACCTTTTTACAAATTCTGATACTTTCCCCCATGGTATTGGTAAGGAACTTACATCTACACCTTGGAAATAAGCATGGTCTTAAGGTGGCAGAGGTGAATATAAAATGGGATTTTAATGTTATGATGGC
>JZKD02S1771851.1:72547-96450 GCA_000966675.3 Picea glauca
GGTTCCAGTCAAGGTGACAGTGTGGACTGAGAACCTAGGCATTGTGCCTCCAAGGACACACTAAGTGAGCCGGACTTAGCTCACGTTAGCAAGTGTGTATTAGGACGACAACATGTTGTAATTCCTTTTTTGAAAAGAAACATTGTTGAGCTTGAACTAAACTTGGGATACAGAATAAAACTATGATGGAACAATATAAGAAAAAAAAAAAAAATTCTAAACTGAAGAAAAGGACTGTCAATGTTGAAGTTTTGTTGGTTTTTTTTCCACGTTGGAGATTCTGCGCTGGAAACCCACTCCAGATACTTCCCCACATAGTGGCTGGTATGGGAGTGATAAAGCTTCGCAGCCCCAAGGGACACAGGTTTCGAACTCATGACCTCTCCCCAAACTGAAAGAGTGTGCGCATGTCTTAACCAATTGTGTTATCCCATGGGACCTTGAAGTTTTGTTGGTTGTAAAACCTTCACGAGTTGAATTTTATTTTCTTATTTAAGAGCAGTTACAGAATCATAGATTCTGTAGCTACTCTATTTAAGGTGAGTTAGTTACTAATTTGTTCTATTTTATGATTTACAGGGTTTCAATAAAAGATTTGTATCTCTAGAAGAAATTGAGTTGAATCCACTTTGACTGTTAGTTTATTTTCATTAGAAGACTATTGGCTACTGAAGATCTTTTGAGGCTATGATCTTTATTTTTGTAAAAGTTTGTTAAAGGCTTAGTTATGAATTAAACTTTTCATATATATTTAGAACATATAATAGATAAGTTAGATATGATTTCCTCCTAATTTTTGGGAGATATTTCTTATCTTTATTAATGATATAATCTTTGTATATCATAACTCTTTATTATAAAAAGAGTATGCAGAGACTCTGAAAACAGGGGGAAGAATTTATGCATAAGAGATAAACTCTTTGCACTATTATAAGGGGGAATTTCTTCTATAGAATCTATAGAGCTCATATGATTTTGGATATTACTTCTGGTTTTTTTATTTTCTGTATCTGAAGGGAGGTTATGCACTGTTGTAAATCTATCTTTTGATAATAGAGTTGAAGGATTCACGAAGACTGTTTGTGGAATTTCAGCTTGAAGAAACATTCATAACTCCGAGGTTTTGTTTTCATTTGAATTTGTATGCTATCATCGGTTTGAATGCAAGACTAATGCAAGACTAACTTTCAGATTTGTCAGATTTATTCCAGAATTTGTATATCATAGCACTGATGTTATTTATGCAAGTTTTGTTCATGTAATCAACTATCTTCTTATGTGATAAAATGAAGTTGTCATTTGTACTGAATGTACTTATGTATCTTGGCAAGGATCTTGGTAACTACTTACTCATGAATTTGTTAATATGCATCTGATTTAAAATTCATCACAATATGTGAACTATTTCATGTTATGATGACTAATCCTTTTCACTTTCAGGTTGCATAATTTTTTTGAAAATAACATGAACAAGATCAAATAATACTTGTTACCAAAACAATTTATGTAACTTGATATTAATCGCAAAACTCATGTTTAATCCCCATTTTACATTATCATTGCACTTGGTATCTAGGAACTTTTTCCTATGTGCCAAGTTAAGGATAGTTTTGTTTGTTCTCTACATTGTACATAGGATTGCATTTAGATATAGATTCATTTATTTTATTTGAAAGTCTCTTTCCGTAGGAGCAAGCATCCAAGTGGTATAGCTAAACCCTCATTTTAGCTAACCTAAAATACTACCTTTTTCAAGTGTCCACAAAAGAGGTAAGTCTTTCCTTCTGCTTATTGATAACCAAATTAATGTCATATATTCACAGGAAGAGATGTAGGTTTAGAATTAGTTTAGGTTATATTAAGTTTAGATTAAATTAACATTAACTTTAGACAGTTTTAGGAAAAAGGTAATTGGACCCATTTAACCAGTCGAGATCACCACACCAAATGGATAAGGGTATAATTAGGGCCTTGACTAGGTGATTTCCTTAATGTTGAACATGGTCAGTTTTGTCCATCAACACCTTGTTATAGAAGCGTTGATCTCCTCTTTTGCTTGGTTTCAAGGTTTTTTTTCTTGTTTTTCTCAGTCGTCTGATTGGAGGCTTTGTCCTAGAGTCCTATATGTTTGGTTTTGACTTTGTTTGTCTAAGAGATTGACATTTACCACTTATTTTACCTCCCTTTCGTTTGCAAATTCTTTAAGTTGCAAAATTGTATGATTGCCTTGGGATAACAATATCCTTTGGTGTCTTCCTTCCAATAGTCTTATCTTCATCTCGAAAGTCTTCATATTTATGATTTAACTTAATTGATTTTGAAGTTTTCATTAACTTGAAATTGCAAAGGTTGCTTTGTTTTGAGATTCTTTGTTTCCTTCTTTAGAAATATTTGGTCTTTAGAAATATTTGGTTCTTGACTACTGTCAATATTTTCTCTTCCTAAGAGGCAGAGATCCCAACTGCTACTAGGATTTGAGAAAGTTCTTCCAAACTCTTGATCATCTTTGAGTTCTTGTTGTTGGTTAATGGGTCCTGTTTCACACATGGATTAGTGTAGAGGTGGGTTCTTACAATGCCCAAAAACTTTTAAAAATCCTAAAGAAATAAAAAGAAGCAAACTAAAAGAAAATGTAAGCAAACCAATTATATACTCAAAGTGCCACCGTGCTACTAGGACCCTGCTATCACCAAGTTATCTGTTCACACAAGTTAGCTTCTCTTTTCATATATATAAAAAATGACTAATGCTAATAAAAACACAAATTCTAACTACTGAAAGGAAGAGGACAACCTAACTTTGGAGAAACCCCACTAAAGTGGATGTGTGGGCTCTTCCCTCAAGTCTTATCGTCTTCTCTCCGCCCTTAGGTCATCCTTAAAATCACACCACACTTGCATGAAAAGAAACACGCTTGCATGAAAAGAAACACACTTGCATGAAAGGAACATTCAAGGCTTTGGAGAAATAAAAACAACCTACCAATGCTCTAATCCCTTTAGCACCTCCCTGGAAACGCTGCCAAAATGTTGGGCTAAATATATGCACTATTAATTCACACATTTAATTATCAACCAAGGCTCGTAAGATTCGAGGTGCAGGCGCAGGAAACACATGATCAAAGCCTAGTCTAACCTAATCTAAAGTCGACAAAACAATCTTCAAACCCACACTGCAGGGAATTAACACTAAGGATTCATCACTGGGACGTAGGAATAACTTAGTTCTATAAAGGCTTAGATCACAGTGCTTCATGCACTCGGGGTGATGTTCATGTGATTAATCATGAGTAGCTTACTAAAGTTTTATGTCCTTCAATGATTATTTTCTATAGTGGATCCACACTTAAATGCAATAAAATAAACAAGCAAACAGAAATGAATTCAAGTGACAGGAAATAAACTAACACCTTAAGAAGAATTCCAACGCGGGAAATAAAAGGGACTTAAACTACTAGAAAAACAAATTAAAGAAAACTAGCTAAAGAAAAACAAAATCAAACAATGAGGCAATGAAATTTAAATTCAAACTATACAAATGAATTGTCCTCAAAAAGATACATCAAAGAATGGAAAGTGAAGTTATAGATCTGGTTCATGAAGTGCAGGAAACAAAACTCAAAAAAAAAAAATGCAGTGTAGGAACATAGTGTAGAAACAGAGTGCAATGCACAAATGTTGAGTGCACTGGTGTAGGAATGTAGAGTGTGTTGGTGCAAAGATGTTGAGTGCAGGAACATAATGCAATTTGAAACAATGCATGGAGTTGGCACATTATAGTGAGATGTTTTAAACATAGGTGTACCAATCTGAGAGTAATTTACTGAATTAAACACGTCACAATAGGAAAACTAATCTACAAAAATCAAATTCCAATTATGTGAGATGAAATCAAAACAAAAACTAGAATTGAAATCTACAAACAGAAATGTAAAACATTAATCTAAAGACAAACATAAACAGTGCATACCAAAGGATGGGGGCCCTCCAAACTTGGCCTGCACTGTGGAAGATATCTACAGTACTAAAGAATGATCTACGCCATGTACAGGAACATCAGCTCTTTCATTTCATCAAATTCAGAAAATTGCAAGTCTCTTACAATCTTGGCATTGTTCTGATGACACCCTAATATCCATTACAAAAGAATTCCCATAATGATAATTGTCTTTCTCATAGCCCTATGAGGCTTATTTATACATGAAAAATCATTGATAAGTGGATGGAACCAAATCCCAATGCTTAGATTTCAAATTTTACATTTTTTGGAATGAAATCACAAAAATATGGGTTTTTCATCAATTTAGGCAGATTCGAGTTGAAGACCCACCCATAACTCTTAAATCGTTTTGAATTTTGAAAAACTGCCCGAGAATTACTCAATTTTCCATATTCTATACAAAACCCACATCGCAGAAATTATAGATCTGATTCCATCAGCACGGAAATCAAGGCACAAGTTGGCAGTTTGAGATTTTTGCTAATTTTTGAAGAATCATTCCCCCGAAGCTGGAGGTCCACATGTGTGATATGGGTGAATTATTCCTCAAGTTTCTGCATGTAAATGTTGCTCTGGACAAAACCCATCTCCCCGATTTTCCTCTAGAAGCTTTCCAAAATTTCGAATTATTTCTAGTACCGGACGAGCGCAACATTGGTACCAGACAAGATGAGTACTGGATGACATGGATTGTGGGTACCGGATGACATGGAGTATGGGTACCAAATGACTGTGAAAGTACCGGTTGATTGTAGAACCTTCTGGTACCAGATGACTTGGAGTACCGGATGAGCGCAGTATTGGTACTGGACGAGCTGGTATTGGATGACATGGAGTGTGGGTACCGGATGTCATGGAGTGTGGGTACTAGATGACTATACAAGAACTGGTTGAATGTAGAATTTTCTGGTACCAGATGACTTGGAGTGCGAGAACATATTGTTTGGACATAGAAACATAGGATTAAACCATCATCAACAAAACTATTGTATAATCATCCTTTTAATCACTAAAAATATGGAAAATTATGTATTAACCACATATGATGAATAACAAGAGATAATGGAGTTTTATGGTGTAATTAGTGATATATTGTTGACGAAATTCGGGGAGAAGATGTAATGATGAGTGTATTTGTATGGCGGAAAATATGACAAAATTGGAGCCCAACAACTGTAGAAACTTGGTTCCTGCAGCCCCTCTAGATGCCTCGAGTGAGACTTCACTTGCTTGCAGGTGATGCAAAAAATTCCGATGTCTAAGGGTTTTGTTGGTATGTTATCTTTGAACCCAGGGTTTTCCCACTAGGCAACAACAAATGGTTATGTTTCGGAGACCAGGATCTATAATTGAGGGGAATGTTTTGGAGGTTGAATAAGGAAGAGATAATATAATGGGTTAAGAAGGAAGGAATGATAATTTTCCTGAGAACAAAATAGAAACCCATGGTTTATAAATGAACAATGGCTGCAAAGGTATGTGTTTACAGATCTTAATGAAATATTCTTTGGTGAATTTCTGATAATTTTGACTGAATGGTTAGAAAGGCTAGTGGACAATGTTGGAAGATATCGCATTGAGGCTCCGAGAAACTGGACTCCTAAACTGATCAGACAATTGAATACAATAAGTAATAAAGTTTCTTGTGTAGTTGATTTTTGGTTGAATAGTATAATGGGGGTTACATTACATAGTTTGCAATATATTGTACTCAGTCTTATAGTGTCGCAGTGAGAGACTTCTTCAAGGGTTCACGCAAAATATTTACGAATGCATTGTCTACCTGGATAAAGATGTTGTTGTGTGACATGAATGTCATGAAGATGGAATCTGATTGCTAGGCGCCTTTGTGCACAAAGGGGGGCTGGGGGATTACCATAGGATGTTCTAAGAGTGGAAATATATGAAAATGATGAATAAGGAATGACTGGAATGAGGATGTTGAGAGAGGAAGATAATGACTCAGACAAAGATATTAGAGTATTGTGATATGGGAAAAGGTTCAGGTATAGAAAGAAGGAGACTGTGGCAGAGAGAGAAGAGCAGCACAGAGTGTTTGAGAAAAGAGGATCGTGCTCAATAATTCAAATCACACCATACAAAGAAAGGAAAGAGAAAGAAAAGGATCCTCAGTGTAGTCCAAGAAAAGAAGGAATTCCATCTCATATCGTAATTTGTGTCAAACCCATGAACTTGTGTGTGTCACCAAGATCTGAAGCAGAAACCCAAATTTTTTCAAGAGCAATTGTAGTTAGTGGAGGAAGTTAGGACAATAATCAGAATAGTGGAAGTAGCTCAAGAAAAGAGAGTCAGTCAACATCACCGAAGGTAAGTACTACACATAATAAAATGGAAGGAATAGATCATACATTAAGAATGTATGAATTCTAGGGAGTGGGGTTGGAAGACCTAGAGAAACCTCTACTTATATGCGACACGATATGGACTACGAAGAATGTTCAGGATGAGGCAACGAAGATCATTGTAAAATCCCCAACATCCAATAGGGATATTCCATGTAAAAAAGAAATTCGAACTGTATGCAAATTAAAACATATAGACACAGAAACTCTTGCAGAACTTTATATATAAAACTCAAAACAGACAAATATATTATGTAAATGCACAGATTCATATAGATATAACAGTGAACATATACATGCAACATAGACAGAAAATACCCATAAATATAAAGACAGGTATAAACCACACATAGGATAAACCCATAAATAATAATGTCACATGTAATTTAACACACAATTGACACTTATCTTGGTAAGAATATCACCAACTGCGTGTAGAGCTTCCATGAACCCCCCAGCCTTAGACCACATTGCTTATCACTCTTAGCAGTGGGTCACCCCCGATATGGGACTAAACTCCACCTGGGTAAAGAGATTTCTATCAAGGTTGATATAACTTAGACAACATGAAAGAATTTGTCACATGTGCCAACTCAAACTAACAACCTACATTCCCTCATTCCCCACATGCCTGTCCCACCCCAGGAAGTGTGCCCCTTCTCTGCTCAACAGTCCCTTGGCTGCCCCACTTCCCTTATAGGGCTTCAACAACAGGCCAGACAGGAAGTCTCAGAGACCTGTAGCTGCAGTTTAGCACCTTTGGGAATGAATTCCCAACAATTCTCTCACCTAGAGAGAAATCACTCACGGGCTTGACAACCCGCCTCTTCCATATCCCTCGGGCCTAAAAACTTGCTTCTTCAGTCCAGCGCCCAAGCTAACCAGGTACAGATACAAGTATGGGTATAGATATAGGTACTGGTTTAGGTACGGATACTGACGAATGATAGTTGCAGTAGTGAGTGAATGATGATGGCATGAATGGGAAAATGAACTAAGTCCAAACTATATTTATCCTTGTTCCCAACTTGACATTTGTCATGTTGGGAGCTACTTTGGCCCACTTGTCCCCATCCTTAGAACTTAAGATAAAATAATTATTCATACTTTATACTTTAAGGAATATTAATATAATATTCCTTGGCTAAAGATCCCTGGCTTATCCCTTTTCCTTAACTCCCCCCCCCCCTTTTCCTAACTAGTGGAGTTTAGTCCCCCATACTCTTTTATCATGGTCGGTCTACACGCAACAATGTATTATATTAATGATGAGACATATACAAAAATAGGCTCACTGGCCTTTAGCATCTAGGCTCTCTAGCCTAATTCAAAACATAATCCTCCTAGCTTATAATAATTGGATCAATAGTCTATAAAACACAACATATACACAAAGGCTCTCTGGCCTCAAAATCGCGTGCACTTAAGTTTGTTGCACGTGGTATCCTGGAATGTGCAAGCTTCATCATTTTAGTGCACAGTACATGTGCGCACTATGCCATTGAAGGTGCATACCAAAATGATATCAAACAACTCACCAGCTTAAGTACATTTCCATTTACATTTACAGTTGGGGTTCGACCTAGGGGTATTACACTCGTGCAACTAGCCACGACGTTCAGAGGTTGTGCACTGTTGTGGTACATGAAGTATCAGACCACTACGTCGGCAGGACAATCAAGGACAATGGCAGAGATTGTACAAACCTTGTTAAAGGAATTTATGAAGTTTAAATCCAAGTCGCAGTATATCACATAGCTGAAATACATTAAGCAAATACAGAATGAGATTGTTTGGGATTACAATCAAAGTTTTAAATATGTGATGGTTATATTAACATTTCAGATTCCTTCTAAACAACATAGAGAATGGTTTATTGCAGGTTGGTTGTTGCACATTCATTTTCCTCTGACATATTAGAAGGTCACGTCACAACCAGAAGCATTAGAAATTAATATGAAGTTAGAAGCATCTCCTGTAGGAGATGGCGCATGAATGGAACAAGTTGAGTCATAGTTATTTGCGCTAAGGATTCAGTTGTTAGAAATAAATAAAGAAAAGGAAAATCGTGAACAATTTTGGTGTATTAAAAGTAAGATAGAAGGCCATCATAAGGAAGAATTCCCATCATTTGCGCAGTATATGGCTACAGGATCATCGAATCCTTTGGAAGGAGGAGTAGGGTATATGGAGATCTCCATGATTGATGGATTTTCTGGATACAATCAGATCTTTGTGTTGCCTGAACACAGGGAAAAGACAACCTTCACCACTCCTTGGGGCACATTCATGTATGCCAAAATTTCCTTTGGATTGATGAATGCAGGAGCGACCTTCCAATGAGCCATGGACATCACATTCATTAGAGAAAGAGATCAATTTGTGGTCATCTATCTCGACGACATAACGATCTTCTCCAAATCTGATAAAGATCATTGTCAACATCTGAGAAAGGTCTTCGTGAAATGCAAGCAATTCAGTCTCTCCCTAAATCCCAAGAAGTATTTATTTGCCATGAAGGAAGGAAAATTGTTGGGACACATTATATCAGCTGAGGGGGTCAGGATTGATTCAAACAGGGTAGAAGCTATTCAAGCCTTATCACTTCCCAGATCCAAGAAAGAAGTTTAGTCCTTCCTGGGCAAAATCAATTTTCTAAGAAGGTTTGTTTCAAATTTTGCTGAATTGGTGAATCATATCACAACCATGCTCAGGAAGGGGAACGAAGTAAAATGGATTGTTGAGTCCAGAGAATCCTTCAACCAAATCAAGAAGGCATTGACTGAATCACCTGTGTTAATAAGTCCTGATTATTCCAAGGATTTTCTGATTTTTTCCTTTGCTTCATTCAACACGGTGGTTGTTGTTTTACTATAAAAGAATGATGTAGCGCTGGAGCAACCTATTTCTTTTTTCAACAAAGCACTAAGAGATGCAGAAGTCAGATATGACATCATCGAGAAGCAGGGCTATGACTTGGTGAAATCCCTCAAGGATTTCAGAATCTCTGTTATGCATTCGAATATCATTGCATATGTTTCTTCAGCTATTATGAAAGACATCCTCATCTAGCCTGACATAGACGGGAGAAGAAGCAAGCGGATTTCCAGATTCCTTCAATTTGACTTGGAAATAAAACCCACCAAGCTAGTTAAAGGCCAAGGTTTAGCCAAGATGTTGGTCGAATCTAATTGTAAAGCTTTGGAGGTTAACTTCATCAATGCTTGCTCAGAAATTCAGCAGGTTGAGTTATCTCATACAAGCCCACAAGTCAACCCTCCATTAGCAGAGTGGACCTGGTACAAAGACATTATATTTTTTCTTCAGGAGTTGCGACATCCAGATGGTATGGGAAAAATAAAGGCAAGAGATCTTAAGCTCAAAGCAATTAAATATTGCCTTATTGGGTAGGTTTTGTATTCGAAAGACCCTCTGGGAGTGCTTCTAAAGTGTTTAGACCCACTAGAGGCCCAAAATATTATGTTCGATTTTCATGACAGCCATTGTGGGGGACATCACTTATGGAGAACCACGACCTATAAAATTCTCAGGGCTAGGTATTTTTGGCCTACTCTGTTCACTAATGTCTATGCAAAAATTAGAACTTGTATTAAATGTCGTAAAAATGTTGGGAAGCAGCAGCTAAAGCCCCTGCCATTGAAGTCTGTGGTTGCTTCAGGACCCTTCCAGCAATGGGGCCTAGACTTCATTGGGGAAATTCATCCTGCATCAAGTGGTCAACACATATGGATCTTGACTGCCACAGATTATTTTACCAAGTGGATAGAAGCCATCCCCACAAGGAGTGCTTCTCATAAGGTGATCATTGGTTTTCTGGAGGATATTATAGTAAGTTTTGGTTGTCTAAATAGAATCATCACTGATAATGTTGCATCCTTCAAGGCTGAACCACTGATCAAGTTTTGTGAATATTTCAGAATTTCATTGATCCACTCTACCCCTTACTATCCACAAGGCAATGGATTAGCAGAGTCCTCTAACAAAACCCTGATAAAGATCATCAAAATATTGTTAGAAGATAACAAGAAAGCATGGGATTCAAAGCTCAAGTTTGCTCTGTGGGCTGACAGGGTGACAACAAAGAGGTCCCTGGGCATATCCCCTTTCCATCTTGTATATGGAACTGAAGAAGTTTTTCCTTCTCAACTAGCCTTGTTAGTGGCAAATTTTTTCCAAGACTGTCAGGAAGAGCCTGATGACATGATAAGGAGAATACATAAACTGGTAGAAGTGCACCGGGTTAGGGAGCAACTTTTGGACAAAGCGCATGAAAATCAACAGAAGATCAAGCGAGCCTTCGACAGAAAGGCGAGAAAAGAGGATTTCCAGCTGGGATATCTAGTACTCAAATGGGATGCACCCAATCAGGACAAGGGAAAACATGGTAAACTCGAAGCTCTTTGGATCGGACCCTTCAATATTTCTGAGGAGTTTCCAAATAATACTTATAGGTTGCAAAATCTGGAGGGTGATGAAGTTTTTGGTGGCCCAGTAAATGGGCACTTCCTGAAAAAAGTTTTTTTTTAAAGCCACAGTCGGCGTCCCACCATTGTAAATATTGTTCATGTTTTATGTTTATTTTGTTTTGTTTGTAATGGAAAACTCCACAACCCAACACTAAGGCACTGAAGCTGTGGAAGGAGTTCTTAGAGCCTCGTAGGGAGGAATCTATCCCCCATGCAGCCTAATGTTATCACATAAAATTGTCAAGACCTCAATGGTTTGTGGTTTCTACCTAAGTATGTATTTTTTCCCATCTCTCCTCCTTTTACAGATCCGATCATAATTTTTTCCTCTCGGCTCGTAATTTTTCTTCTGTTTGCCTCCATCCATCTGATCTACCGATTTTTCCCTGTCATCTTGCCTAAGAAGTATCGGCCCCAAGCCTTTCTGTTTTCCTAAGTTGATCTCTCTCTCTCTATTTTTTCCTCCACTACTGATCCTTTTGTTTTCCCGAGCCCTTAGCCAGTCATTCAAGTCATCAATACAGGCCACATTCGTGAGCACCAAGTGCAACACTTGAAGCAGTCTTATATAAAATCAAATCAAGTGAGAGAGCATATCAATTTCCAACGACGAAGATCCATCAGGGCGATCAAACCGATGACCATCGGGTGATCGGGATCATAAAGTTACACGAAGTATAGCGTCAAGCAGAGTTGCGAAATCGCGATGCCATCTTAGCCGTCGATCTTGGGAAGGACGCATGGCGTAGGATTAGCATTTCATGGTTTTGTGAGATGGAGCAGTCAGAGAGCATAGTCTTTAGAACTCGTGAAATGCGAAATAGTGAAAAGATCGTAGTCATTGATGAAAAGAGATATCTGGACCATCAAAACCACGTCTAGGCACGTAGGTGAAGATCAAATCCGAGTCGTCCATTGCAAGGGGACACTTGTCGCTTGATCCAAGCAATCATGATTTCACGACTCAGATTTTTTAGCATGGAACACAGTGTAAGCTCGCGAAATGATCTGGGTCATCCATTGTAAAGGGACGTGTGTCACCTGATCCAAGCTATCGCGATTTCGCGACTTGGAGGTTTGAGCAAGGGGCACAACATGAACTCGCGAAATGCGAAATCACGGCGCGCCTGAGAGTTAGGCCCGCAATCACAGCCCTGGATCATATGGAAAGAGGGGCCAAAGAAAGGTAAGGGCTTGGATGAGAGACGGGTGGCCGAAGTTGTTCAAAGAGATGATCGTGGCCATCGGATTCAACGAAAATCCGACCGTTGATCTAGATGGGCCATTTCGCGGAAACGAACATCGGGATATTTGAAAACAAGGGGAGTGAGAACTCCTGAAATGAGAAATCTCGAGATCTCATATGGATAAGCACGAGGTCAGGGCCCGCGGTCTTGTGGGGCAATGGAGTGGAGCTACGCAAAAGGCTGAAGCGACCGAGTTAGTCACAGAGAAAGATCTGTGTGGCCTCGAGGTGCTAAAATTGACTCGAAGGAGTCGTGAGTTCGCCTGGAGCATTCATGGGTGTCAGGGCTCCATCCAGATCCTGTTGCAGTTAGTTAATGGAAATAGGGGAGGTAGTTGAAACCTCGTTTCACCCCGTAAATGGAAAGCATGGAAACGTCAGCCGTGGAGGCAGACTGTCAACCCAAGGTCCCCTTGTCAAATGAATTTTCCTGCAAAGCCCATGTTGATCTGAGATCGCGTCTGACAAAAGAATGCAAGTGCACACTGACAAAAGAAGGTGCATACGTGAAGCTTTGAATGAAGTAGCCAGGTCACACTTTTGGTGTTGAGGGTTGTTCTGTGTATAAATACTCAGTTTTGATATTTTGTTAGGTTCGATGGTAGAACAAATCTCATGTATTGTAAAGTTTTAGTAAAGCTTCTGGCTTCTAGTTATGTATCTGTATTTGAGACTTCTTTTTAATTACAGTCAGATTTCTTGCTCCATCTTGTTTTCCTTTGATATTGAAAGAGTTCATGATTGAATGATTCACTTGAATTATTGTGACCACATTATGATGAAAGTTTGACTATAGTGTTGTTATAATTCCTTTCAGTTTCTTTGAGATTTAAATTCAAGAAGATCTTGTGATTAAGTCTTTTCTTCCTAGGCTGCTGGGAGACCTGATGTCTGCGACAAACATTTACATTTTTCTCACCAAAGTCTTTCTCCTACTCACCTTTACTACAACCTACTGACTAAAGTTGAACCAAGACCTCACCTGCTTGTGCATGCTAGTCCAGTTTTTCAAGTTAAGACGATATTTACTCGAGACTGCGCCCATTTGACATTTTTTACAACCAACCTGTGACATAAAACTCTGATGGGTATTGGGCATACCTCTGTCGCAATCCAGGGGTGACTTCCAGTGCTAACATTTCTGGCGCCATTTTCGGGGATGAAATTGAAGATTTTCCCTGGGATTGAATGACAAATCTTATTGATTCTAAAGGTTCACCAGAACTCAGTACATCAAAGATTGCAACTGTGCACCTGGAAAATCCATTGTTATGACTCCACTGATTCAGTTGTGGCTTCCAGAGGCAAACACACGAGGTATACTCCACAACTAACTTTAGAAACACCTGAAGCTGATCCAAAGAAAATTATTAGAAGACGACAGACCTTTCAGGAAGGTACCTCTGCTGCTCAACCAGGTATTTTTGATGATTTTCACTATTCTCCTATAGCAACTGCAGTAGTTGTTTCTCATTTTCTTATTACACCATTTGTTGGAGCTTCTAGAAGTTTAAATTTTGGGAGTGTTCCTGTTGAGTTTTCTCCTCTTGGTTTCGGATTTGAAGGAGAAATCTTTGTTACTTCTATTTCCCCTGAATTTGTACCTTGTTCTAGACCCCAGACCTCGGAATATTTTCCCACTCCAGGTTTTATCACTCCTCCTCTTGTTAGAGTTTCTGATTTTACAGAAAGGGAAACCTACGTTCCCTCAATCCCTGTAACTTTTTTCCCAAATACTCAGTTGTTTCCTTCTTCTCCCAAAAATTCAGTTCTTGTCTCGCATGTCCATACTCCATCCCCTCCTATTTCTCCTCGAGTTCACGTCCAAATGGCGGGTGTTAATCCTACTAGGAACATGATGGCTGAGATATTGGCTGCTAGATACGCCCCTCTGGTCTTACCTCAGCCTATGAATGCTCTCCCAGCCACATAATACATTAAGTATATGCCCCAGTTCACAGGGGAGGGAGACGTGACTGCAGAAGAGCACCTTTCATCCTTTTATAGATTTGCAGAGATTCAAGCCATCGAAAATGAAGATGTGTGGATGAGATTTTTTGTACAGAGCCTTGATGGTGATGACAGGGATTGGTTTAAGGACTTGCCCCCCCTGGATCTATTGATGGGATTGTTTCTTTGGATGATGCATTCTTAAGAAATTGGGGAAATAAAAAAGATCTCCTTTATTATATTACAGAATTTGGGGCACTTAAGAGAGAGGAGGGGGAATCTGTTTCATACTTTTCGAAGAGATTTAATAAAATGTATAAGAAGATTCCAACCAAAGTTAAGCCTACATAAATCTCTGCGAAACCGACTTATGCTAATGCTTTCAGCCTTGACGTTTTCCTACTGTTGAGAGAAAGAAGAGCTACCTCTTCGGCTCACATGCAAGATGAATCCCTTGAAGTAGAATCCAATATATTAGCAGCTGACAAACTTAGAGGTAAAATTGATAGAGATAGGGGAAAGGGTAGGTCTGAAACCCTGACCTTTAGTTCCTCTGTTGCTTCCCCTCAAATAGATGAAAGGACCAAGCTACTTAAATCACTTGCATCTAGAATGGAAAGGATCGAATTAGAAGGAAAGAAGAACTACAAAAATCCCCAAAATGCTGATAGCAGAGGTAACTATAGGAGGCCTAACAATACTCCTCAATTATCCAAAGAGACCAAAGGAATAGAGATAGAGATGATCAAAAAATCCAGACCCATTTACAAAAATCCACTATCTTGGAGACACCTCCTCTTTTTCTCATTTGACTCAATCCAGATACGAAGAATCTCTCATGGATAGTCAGCTGAATCAACTGAGCAAAGGGTACAAAGCCAATGGTGACTCCAATAGATATAACCTCAGGTCCAAGAAAAAAAAAGGAAATCCTGATTTTCCTGAGCCCCCTATCAAAGCAGAGAAGCCTGCTGAAGATATAGCAGACAGAAGCAAAGGTAAGAAAGTTTGAACCCCCTCTCAAGTGGCCATGACTCCTGTCTCAGAAGTGAAAGAAATCTTAAAGCCTACATCTCCTTTTAATTTTGAGCATTAGGTTCAGAAGATTAGGATCCCTGTACCCCTTTCGGAGCTGGTAAAGCATGAAGATTTCAAAAGGAGCCTCTCTAAGTTGTTGATGCTTGAAGTCACAATTCATCCCACATACTCAATCAATTTGCAAGATGAAAAGCCAATAGTTATCTTAGGTCCTCTGATAGAAGACAAAGATGATTCATCCCCTCCCTTCTATACATCACTGAATATACATGATAAGGTGTTGCATAATCGTTTGATGGATTCTGCGGCATCTCATAATTTCATGCCCAAAATTGTCATGGAAGAACTGGGATTGGAAATCACAAGAACTTACCATGACTTGTATTCCTTTGACTCTAGGAAAGTGCAATGTCTTGGGGTTATCAAAGATCTAGTTGTGACCTTGTTTCAACTGCCCATGAAAAGTGTGGTTATGGAAATTATAGTGGTTGATGTTGCCCCCAAGTTTGGCATGTTATTGTCAAGATCTTGGATAAAAAGACTTGGAGGAACCTTGCAATTGGACCTCACATATGCCACTATTCATGTGTTTGGGGGGGAGCATAGAAGACTTTATAGGGAAGCCCAACTGGCATATATTATTAGTGATGAAGAAAACCCCACCAATCATCTTATATTTGCACTCGACAATGATTTGGGGTCTAGTTTGTTACAACTCACTGATGCTCCTGAAGATCCTCTTGAAATCAGAAAACAACTCATTTCTTTTCATGAAACACCTCCCCCAAATACTTCTGTGTGGAAGATTTTCTTCGATGGAGCCTCTTCTGAGGAAGGTGTTGGCGCCGTAGTGGTTTTGGTGTCACCTTGCCAAGAAGACATACCCTTGTCCTATAAACTAGAATTTGAGGCTACCAACAATGTGGCAGAATATGGGGCTCTTGTTTTGGGTTTAAGGACTGTGAAATACATGGGGATTAAAGAGATAGCAGTATTTGGAGATGCTGAACTAATTGTTCATCAGGTCAAAAATGTTTATCAAGCCAAGCACCATAGGCTTAAGACTTACATGAATGAGGTGTGGGACCTAATTGACAATTTCTTCTTAGCCTTCAACATTTCTTTTATTCCAAGATAAGAAAATACCATGGCTGATTCTTTGGTTGTCTCAGCGATCCATTTCAGGATCCCACTACCACCTAAGCTTAGGTATGATGTTGAGGTAAGATATAGGCCCTCCGTATCTAATAATATCAAGCATTGGAAGGTGTTCGAGGATGATCTTGAAATCATAAAATTTCTTGAGTCTATTGATGATTTCTCTGTATTACACATTGATCAGGATCATTATTCCAAAGGTAACCCTCACCCTGATGTGTTTTTAAATAAAAATTCTAATCACCATATTGTTCAGCTGCCTAGCAACCACATTCCAAAGGGACTAGTTCCTTTAGAAAGATTGTTCAATGTGAACAATGTGGTAGTAAATTTTAAAGGTCCAACTGCGAATGTTGATGTAATGGAGTGCAATATTGGTACGAAAGAAGATCTAAAGTTTTTCAAGTTGTCAAGCAGCCTGTCAAGGAGCAGAGAGACGAGTATATTGAGCTATTAAAAGAATTTGTTGATGTGTTTTTCTGGACCTATGAAGACCTTAAGATATATGACACCAGCGTCATTGAGCACAAGATCCCATTGAAAGAGGAGGCCAAACCATTTAGGTAGAAACTAAGAACAATAAATCCTATGCTACTGCCTATTATGAAAAGGGAGGTAAAGAAGCTCATGGACGCCCAAATCATTTTCCCTTTGAGATATTCTGAATGGGTGGCCAACTTAGTTCCAGTAAGGAAAAATAATGGAGAAATAAGACTTTGTGCTGATTTCAGAAACCTAAACAAAAGCTCTAAAAAGGACAATTACCCTTTGCCCAAGATGGAACTCATATTGCAGAGAGTGACAGCCACATCCAGGATCTCCATGATTGATGGATTTTTTGGCTACAATCAGATCTTTCTCCTGCCCGAAGACAGGGAAAAGACAACCTTCACCACTCCTTGGGGCACATTCATGTATGCCAAAATGCCCTTTGGATTGATGAATGCAGGAGAGACCTTCCTACGAGCCATAGACAACGCCTTCATTGGAGAAAGAGATAAATTTGTGGTCATCTATATCGAAGACATAACAATCTTCTCCAAATCTGATAAAGAACATTTTCAACATCTGAAAAAGGTCTTCACGAAATGCAGGTTGTTCGGTCTCTCCCTAAATCCAAAGAAGTCTTTATTTGCCATACAGGAACGAAAAAAGTTGGGACACATTGTATCAGCTGAGGGGTTCAGGATTGATTCAAATGGGGTAGAAGCTATTCAAGCCTTACCACTTCCCAGATCCAAGAAAGAAGTTCAGTCCTTCCTGGGAAAAATCAATTTTCAAAGAAGGTTTGTTTCAAATTTTGTTGAATTGGTAAAGCATATCACAACCATGCTCAGGAAGGGGAACAAAGTAAAATGGACTGTTGAGTCCAGAGAATCCTTCAACCAAATCAAGAAGGCACTTACTGAAGCACCTGTGCTAATCAGTCCTGATTATTCCAAGGTTTTTCTGATTTTTTTCTTTGCTTCATTCAATACGGTGGCTGTTGTTTTACTACAAAATAATGTAGGGTTGGAGCAACCTATTTATTTTTTTAGCAGAGCACTAAGAGACGCAAAAGTCAGATATGACATCATGGATAAGCAAGCCTATGCCTTGGTGAAATCCCTCAAGGATTTCAGAGTCTATTTTAGGCATTCGAAGATCATTGCATATGTTCCTTCAACTGCTATGAACGACATCCTCATCCAGCCTGACATAGACGGGAGGAGAAGCAAGTGGATTTCTAGAATTCTTGAATTTGACCTGGAAATAAAACCCACCAAGCTAGTTAAAGGCCAAGGTTTAGCCAAGCTGTTGGCCGATTCTAATTGTAAATCTTTGGAGGTTAATGTAACACACCCATGACGGGGCATGAATTCTTTTTTTTTTTTCTTAAAGGGAAAAATCTCCCTTCATGGTTCTTAATGTGGAAGGTTAGGGAACCACTCCGACTTCCTGGGCAAGGATCTGAAGCCAAACAATTCTCTGAGACCTTGATGGTCTCGTTCTATAGTTAAACGCAGAACGCGACCCTCCCTTTCACCCTGCCACGAAAACTCAGAGTGTCGGGTGTTAGCTCCTTTTGAAACTTGGCCTGTGCGAACAAGCACCAGACGCAAGTTTCTCTCACACGGCCACATGCTATGACCGCACGCCTATGCAATAGGCACGTCGCAATCTTGCGTATCGAGACTTTGCGAATGAGCCACCTCGACTCTCCCAATAGTCGATTCCCAACAAGAGCTTAGCACTGGCTAGCTCCTCTCATATCCTCCTCCACGTGACCACCACCTATGACCACTGACTGAGCCCTAAAAGACGCATCGTGTTTCACGACTTCAAGACTTCTGCATATGAGCCAACTCTGACTCCCCAAATCCCGAGCTCCGAAAAGGGATAACGTTCCTTAGCTCCTCCTTTGGCCTCCGTCCATGTGATCATTCACTATGACCTGGGGCCTACCTCTAAAGCACATCGGAACTTTGCATATCGCGAGTTCTCACTGCTTCCCTCTTTGACTTTTCCCTCCTGCGAGTCAACGAAATGCTGGTCTCTCACCATGCGTCTCTCTAAATAGATGGCTTTGATGATGTCAGGATAACCAACGATTGCAATATTTTCAGGACGATCAACGGCTGTGATCTTTTCGGAATGATCAATGGCTGTGATCTTTTCGCGAGTTTACACTTTGCGAATTCTCCCGACTCTACTCTTTGACTTCTTCAATTCATGAGTCAACGAAATGTTGATCTTTCGCCACATTTCCTACTTGATGGATAGATATAATCAAATCACGATTTCGCACATCGCAAGTTCGAACAATATGTTCTTTGACCTTCTTTCTCTATTAGTCAGTGAAATGTTGATCTCTCGCCACATGTCCTTTCCGATGGACGGTCTCGAAGGTTTCAAAACTTCTCTCGTATACTTTCCTCTGGATCCAACGACTGTTGGTCCATGCGCCAAATTCGATGGCTCAGATCTATTCTCCTCCTGCGCGCTCTTCACGTTGTATGGATGTGGAGTTCAATGGTCCAAATTTTTCCTCTACAGCTTATCCGACAACTACTATGCTCCTCCTCTTGAGCTATGGCATCTTTCTTCCCAGACTTGGAAGATTTCAATGCTTCAAAGGCCTCGACCTTTGCCTCCTCTACGAGCCCTATGATCGTGGGTCTCGTCTGTGTTTTGAAAATGCTATCCCTCCTAAGCTGAAAATTTCTCAGTTCTAAGGGAACTCGGTCCTCTGCTCCCTTAGAAGACTTTTGGTGGCCCTCCTGACACACTTTGCGCTTATTTACTCTGAGCTTGGTTCTTAGAGAATTTCAAATTCCCAAATACTCTTGAAGAAATCTACTTGCGTCAGATCGATGGTCTATGACCTTCCTTGATCCAATGGTCCAGATCACATTGCAACTTCGGGTTTCAGAAGTTTTAGTCGCACCAACGTGCGAATCTCCCGATGTGTGAATCCTTGATCTCGCTAATCCGACGGTCAAGGAGGGTCCCGATAGATCCTTAGATCTACATCCCATATTAATTCACGACGTCGAATGTCAGATATTTTACCTCCCTTATGATAGATTCACTCAATTCGTCGAACTTGCGAAGATTGAGGGAGTCGAGGCATTAACCCCTGCGCTCCTTTTTCAAATCTAACAATTGTGACAGACCTTAGAACCTCCCGAATGGATTTCATCCGTTCACCTTCCAAATGAATGAATATTCTCTTACGATACTTAAAACGTGATATCCTTCCTGAGCTTCGTCATTTATGAAGGACTTAAGAGCCTTTCACTCTTTCTCCTGGACTTAATCACTTAGCAGGGTCTTTTGCACACCTCTTGTGCTCCTTCATCAAGTCTAGGACTTGAGTGGTTCTCGATCTCTGCTAGCTTTACAGAGGGCCTATGCATATATGCACTACCTCTCCTTAACTTAGCCCGCTCTGTCCTCCAAGGGACTCAGAACGATAGGAGGGTCAACATGCGTACATGAAACTGTACCTACGGTTGACGAACTCACAGTTCATGGCTCTGGCTTAAACCACCATAAGACACAAGCATTTACGAGTATAAACATGTCCTATCCATAGGATTTCCTACTTGCCTAATTTCACATTCAAGAAAATACAATATAAATCATTAAGCAAACACAACCATCCCTGCAACATTCATAGTATATCCAACTTTAACTCACAGTACCACTTAAATACACGAGATATGTGATTACTTATCTATTATAGGTGGTAGCCATCCAACTGAATGTGGGAGTTTGTCCTTCCACCTGACCATAGGCTTAGAGGCATTCATTCTTAACACTCTGGCCACCCCCGTGCCAAGCCATGATATCACCAGGGAACTCTTGCAGTTCTCGAGGATTCTTTCTTTGTTCAGCTTCTGCTCAGGTTCTGTTTACTGCAACTTTCAAAGATTTCTTTCTGTTATGGCCTCAACGATGTTTATCAGATGCTCACCCAGCATCAAGTTCGTAGACTTCTATTCCTTTTCCCCTGGAGGGCTCCACACATCTCTCTTACGAGCTTACGCTCTCGTATCCTGTCTCCCTCTGGTTGTTCATGTGTATCTATCTTACCTTCCTTCTTTTGGAGGGTTCCCGACCCATCACGTTCCTTCTGTTAAAAGGAAGCACAGGTCTAAAGGTCTCTGTGGTACTTCGGGCTGACATTTTGCAGCTAGACCATGCTCCCATTCATGGGGGTGGTTGATAATTCAACCAGTTGTCCTTTCTTCATTAACTGATTTCTCTTCTTAGGATTCAGAGAGGCTTATTATCTTATCAAAGGAAGTTTGGGTCATTTGAACTAATTTACCCTCTCTACAATCTCCTCACTCTTTCCTCTATTGATATCATGGCTAGTACTTTCAAGGCTTCACCCCCACAGTCAGTTATTGGCAACTCAAACAATAATATAGTTATATTGTCCACATGCCTCAGCATGGAAATCCTATTTTATGATTAATTACAAGCTGGGGGAAATAGGGTGTTACAATTCCCTCCCCCTTAAAGGAACATCATCCTCGGTGTTATTTCTCAAAAACATCTGTCATGCCTTTCTCATTCAGCTGTTTCAGAAATCTTGATATTTCTCTCTCGGTCAGGTCATGTTTCAGACCCTTAATCTTGGTCACCTGCTTTCAATAATTCTTGGACAACAAACACGTTAATCATAGTCTCATGCGAAAACATTGCATAAAAATTTCTAGGAAAATTTTCATAATCTTAGCACAATAATTATCTATGCAGTTGGTGGATTTGTATCCACATGGTTGTTTTGTTATCCAGGCTCATTGTTTTTCCTTGACATACCCCTTGGGTGCATGATTCCAATCAACAGTTTACAATAACTATCAAGGTTTCATCTTCCTTGCGGTCACTCACCCTCCAGGCCCAGGCTTAGGCATCCCCTTCACTGCTATATAGTCCCTCGGGTGGTCCATCTTGCCTTGCCAAGGTTTTCTCACACAAGAAAAACTACCCACTGTGTGCATGATCCCAATAGTTTACAAGAAATATTAAGGTCTCCTCTTCCTTGCGGTCACTCACCCTCCAGTCCCAGGCTCAAGCATCCCCTTCACTGCTATACAATCCCTCAGGTGATCCATCTTTCCCTGCCAAGGTTTTCTCACACATAAAGAATTTCAGAGACTCTATCGAGTCTTATAGTCGAGGCATCCATTAGACTTGCTCTGTCGAGGCGTACCTCCGGCTTGTGTTACCTCAACACAATATATTTTAGGTGATCATGGCTTATCACGGGGTTTTCATGGCTCAGTAGTAGCCATTGTTCATCATTTGTCCTTTCTAGACAAATCTATCTTCTCACCCGCATCATAGGCATACAAAAATTCACGAGACATCATCATAAATTTTAAATTCAAAAACTTTTTTGTAAATTTGTCACCCACAGATTTCCAAATTCCACATTTTGTTTCCATATTTGTTTCGCACAGGAAACATACTCATAATTATGGGACTTTCCTTCCCATAGCGGTTTGGCTCAACAGGTAATTGGTCTTCCTTATGGATTACAACGTTGCCATATTCAAGACTCCTTCACTTCCTGCACTTTCAACTTCAATCAGCCAAATAAATTGTTAGTTTCTATGTGCATACATTTTATTGCACCTTTATAACGTCATCACAAACAATCTCATAATTGTGCATACTAACCATCAAATTCACTTTCTCAAAAGGAAAATACCACTCCTTGCAATTTGGCTCAGTAGGCAATTGGTCTTCCTTATGGGCTTACAATACTGCCATATCCAAGACCCATTTCCTCCCTGCAATTCATTCTTTTCACAACCAAACAAACTGTTAGTCTCTCATGCATCCATGTATATATACATCTATATTCAAAACTAGGCATACTAACAGTTCATCGCCTCTATATAAACATAAAAAGGGGATTTCAATCCTTGCCTATGCCTAATTTCAATCATACCAGACCTTTCAAAACGTAATTCAACATTTCAAAGGATTTTAACAAATGTGTCAATATTCATGGCCACATTCATACCCAATTCCCTCTAGCATTGTTTTCACGTTCGACCCACTTTATGATCGGTTCTTGGCCATGGTGTGTTGGAATTAACCAACCTTTTACTCATATGATTTATTCATTTTTTGTCGTTCTTACAGCAAGACCATACTGCCTGCTATAGGTCAATCATGATCCCAAATCAGTGTACATGAACTCAAAAGTTTCACATGAATGCCTTTAAGCACTCCTTGATTGGTCAATGCATCCATGACATATTAGTTCATGAATTCTTCCAAGGGTTACAAACAGTGTTTACTACCAGAGGTTCATACCTCCATCATTCAGGTTCTCCTTCCTGAATCATACTTTACTTGGGTACTTAAGACATACAACTACCTTTTCAAATTCTGTGCATAACATGAGACAATAAAATATTTCAGAAGGGATTCTCACCCGAATCCTTTCATACCTTGAGCCACATAAGCATGAACATTTTTATACTTGTTCTTGGTTGCTAGCACTCTCTTTTTGATATTTACCTCATCAGTGGTGTTTTAGCGGGATTTTCACAGTCTTTTCAACAATCTTTCAGCCACAACCTTCTCCTAGTCATCCTTTGCTTGAGGTTTCCCATCATTGGAAAATGTCTTCCTCAATAGCTCCAATTCCTTTCTATACATAGCATGCATCATCATAGTCACAATTACATTAGTCGTAATATTAAACCAAATTCATGTATCATAACATTCGAATTCATACACATATTCAAAATGTCGTAGCATATCTTCATGCACTTCATCATATTATCTTCAAATGTTTCCACAAGTGCAACACAAACAGATTTCGATTGTATCTTGAGCAATACAATCCTTATCACTATGGTGTCAAAAACCTTTTTACTTTCATTGGCGTACTAGCTTTCTCATCCAAGAGAAAACATAATACTCAGCGAGGAACATTTGAATTCATACACATCTTCAAAATGTCCTAGCATATCTTCATGCACTTCATCATATTATCTTCAAATGTTTCCACAAGTGCAACACAAACAGAGTTCGATTGTATCTTGAGCAATACAATCCTTATCACTATGGTGTCAAAAACCTTTTTACTTTCATTGGCGTACCAACTTTCTCATCCAAGAGAAAACATAATACTCAGCGAGGAACATT
>JZKD02S1771851.1:103031-125042 GCA_000966675.3 Picea glauca
GAGGATGGTGTTGCAAGTATTAAGGGAGCATTAGTTGTATGCCAAATTGAGCAAGTGCTCATTTTATCAGAAACAAATTCATTATTTGGGGCATATCATTTCAAAGGATGGGATAACAGTGCATTCTGAGAAGATAGAAGCCATTAGAGAATGGTCAGCGCCAAAGAATGTGACAGAGGTGAGATCATTCATGGGTCTTGCAGGCTATTATAGGAGATTCATTGAAGGATTCTCAAATATTGCACACCCAATCACTTCCTTGCAAAGAAAGGGTGTGAAGTTTCAGTGGACACTGGATTGTGAAAATAGTTTCCAACACTTGAAACAATTATTGACAAGTGCTCCAATACTAAGGATTGCAGACCCAAATGAAGACTTCATTGTATGCACAGATGCATGTAATGAAGGACTTGGTGGAGTCCTCACTCAAAATGGGTTTGTTATATGTTATGAATTAAGGAAGTTGAGGGAGCATGAAAGAAAATATGCCACTCATGATTTGGAGTTGGCAACCATAGTGCATGCCTCATGCCTTGAGGAAATGGAGACACTACCTCATGGGGAAAATGTTCGAGCTAAGAACAGACCACAATGGTCTGAAATATTTATTTGATCATCCAAATCTAAATGTTAGGCAAAGTAGATGGCTAGAATTTCTAAGTGAATATGACTTTGATATAAAACATATCAAGGGGAAAAAGAACAAAGTGGCTGATGCACTCAGTGGAAGAGTACATAAATTGCATGCTACAGCCATTAGCATGTACCAATCGGATTTGAAAGACAAAATTATAGAAGCTGCCAAATCAGATTTGCAATACAAGGAACTAGTGGCAAAAGTATAACAAGGTATTTTGCAGCAGAAAATTGAAGAATATAAGCTAGATAATGATGAAATTATCATGTACATGGGAAGAATTTATGTACCAAATTCTCGGTAATTGAAAAATCTGATATTGGGAGAAATGCATAATGTGCCTTATGCTGGGCACCCAGGATATCAGAAAACTATTGCAGCTATCAAGAGCCAATATTATTGGCCAAGCATGAAGAAAGAGGTTGCTGATTTTATTGTCAGATGTTTGGAATGCCAAAGGTAAAGTCTGAGCATAGACACCCAGCTAGTTTTCTACAACCATTACCCATTTTTGAGTGGAAATGGGAAGTTGTAACAATGGATTTCATCACCAAACTTCCTAGAACAAACAAGCAACATGATTCTATCATGGTAGTGGTGGATAAGCTTACTAAAGCTCCCCATTTTATTCCAGTTAAGCTCACTCACAAGGCAGCAAACATTGTTGATGTTTATATGAGGGAAATTGCTAGATTACATGGCATACCCGAGACAATTGTGTCTGACAGAGATCCAAAATTTACCTCAAAATTTTGGAAAGGGTTATTTACTGGATTTGGAACAAATTTGAATTTTAGTACAGCCTATCATCCAGAATCAGATGGAAAAACAGAGAGGGTGAATCAAGTGATTGAAGATATGTTGGGGATGTATGTGATGGATAAACCAACAAAATGAGAAGACTACCTACACTTGGTAGAGTTTGTTTACAACAATGTGTACCAAGCATCTCTAAAGATGAGCCCATTTGAGGCATTTTATGGCAGAAAGTGCAACACTCCAGTAAGTTGGGATAACCCAGTAGATAGAGCAGTGGGTGGACCAGATTTGCTCAGGGAAATGGAAGAGAAAATGATAAAAATAAAGAAAAATTTAAAGGCTACCCAACACAGACAGAAAATTTATGCTGATAAAGGTAGAACTCGTAGGGAATTTAATGTGGGAGACTGTATTTTTGAAAGTAAAAGCCAATATAAGTTCCCTAAAGTTGGGAAACTGTTCAAAGTTGGCAGCTCGTTATTGTGGGCCATTTGAAATCCTAGAGAGGATTGGTCCAATTTCTTATATGATTGCATTGCCTGCATCTATGTCTGTTCATTATGTATTCCATGTATCATTGCTAAAGAAATATATACCTGATGCTAATCATGTTATTGATTGGAATGTGATTTAGGTGAAGCAAGAAGGCGCTTTCCAAGTGCATCTGGTGCGCATTCTGGACCGAAAAATCAAACAGCTCCAGAATCGAGCCATAGGGCTTGTAAAGGTCCAATGGACCTGGTACGGCCCTGAGGACACTAATTGGGAGCATGAGGATGCAATGCGGGCATAATACTCGCATCTTTTTTAGGATTTTTGAAAATTTTGTTGTATGTGGGTACATGATGCACTGAGGACAATGCATAAATAAGGGGAGGGGATTGTAATATCCCTCGGCTGAACCCAATTGTAAATGTAATGCAAGTGTACTTAAGCTGGTGAGCGGTTTTGACATCATTTTGTAATGCACCTTTCATGGCATAGTGTGCGCATGTACTGCGCAGTAAAATGATGTAGTGTGCACATTCCCGAATACCATGTGCAGTAACTAAACTGCGCGCAATATTGAGGTCAGCGAGCCTTTGTGTATATGATATGTGTTATAGGTTGATGAGCCAATTATTATAAGTTGAGATGCTTATGTTTTGGAATTAGGCCAGAGCGCCTAGATGTTAAAGGCTAGCGCGCCTATTTTGTATATGTCTCATGATTAATATAAAATACATCGTTGCACTCAGACCGACCACGATAAAAGATATGGGGGACTAAACTCCACTAGTTAGGGAAAGGGAGGGCCAAAAGTTAAAGGAAAGGGCTAAGCTAGAGATCTTAAGCCAAAAAGTAATATTATATTAATATTTCTTTAAAACATAAAGTATGGATAATTATTTTATCCTAAGTTCTAAAGTTGGGGAAAAGTGGACAAAAGTATCTCCCAACATGACAAGTGTCAAGTTGGGGACATGCATACATATCGTTGATACTTAGTTCATTGGGCATGCCCCCCCCCATCATTCTTACAATCATCTTTCCCATGATTCCATCGATCATTCAGTCACCTAGTCAATCATTCATGAGTATTCACACAACCATTGAGCTATCCTCCATACTTTCTGTCACTGTACCTGAACTGATATCCATAGCCATATTTGTTCGTGTAGTTGGTTAGGTTGTGAGATGCACTGAAGAAGCAGGTTGTTAGACCCGTGGGTTATTGAAGAGGCGGGTTATCAGGCCCGTGAGCAATTCTTTGGGTGGGAGAATTGTTGGGAATTGATTTCCTGAAGGTGCTAAGCTATAGTTACAGGGCTCTGGGACTTCTTGTCTAGCTTATTGCTGAAGCCCTGGAAGGGAAGTGGGGTAGCCAAAGGATTGTTGAGCAGAGAAGGGGCACACTTCCTGGGGTGGGACAGGCATGTGGGGAATGAGGGACTGTAGGATATTAGTTGAGTGGGCACCGTGACAGAGTCTGTCCTGTTGTCTATGAGCCGATAGCCTGGTTAGGAATCCCTTTACCCAGGTGGATTTTAGTCCCAGCTTGGGGGTGACTCACTGTTGAGAGTAATGAACAGTATGGTCTAAGGCTGGGAGGTTCGTGGAAGGTCTACACATAGTTGGTGACATTCTTATCAAGATAAGTACCAATTGTGTGATAAATTTACATGTTCCATTGTTATTCACATGCTTATTTTATGGGTTTATCATATGTGTGATTATAACTGCCTATATGTTTTGGGGTATTTCCTGTATATGCTACATGTCCGTGTTTACTGTTATTTCAGTATGAAATCGTATATTTATAGAATGTAAATTTTTGTTTACATTTTATATGTAAATATTCTGCAAGAGTGTTGTGTGTGTATGCTTTAATTTCATGCAGTCTGAAGAGAAACTTTTATGTGGCATAGCTCAGTTGAATATTGGGTATGTTACAGTATGTTCCGCAGTGAGAGAACGATAAGTGTTCCCTCGTGTAGCATGGCCTGACCATGGGTGGACGGGGATCTTACATCCTACCTGATTCTATCAGATTCCTTTAAGCCCACGAAGGTATTAACCATTATATAATCAGCCATCATCAGTGCCCGAGGTTCCAACTACCCAGGCTTAGAGGCAGTGTCACAGATTTCAGTTCATCTGCCTTTCGGGCTTCAACTACCCTTGATAGAACCCTTTCACCTCCATATATCCACATTCAAGTCTTATTATCAATGTTAATTAGCATATCCCTACTCAGGTAAGAGTAGTTATCACTTTGACAAAGGGCTAAAAAAATTCTTCTGCTGAAATTCAACAAGAATTCCAAAAATCACAGGTTCAATCTGCAGTCCTTCTCCTCAAGGACTAAATGTAGATAACAATACCTCTTTATGTGACTCGTGCATGAGCCCAAGCAAGTCAAGTGTTGTAACCATGATCTGATACCAATTTGTAACACACCCATGATGGGGCATGGAATTTTTCGATTTTCTTAAAGGGTAAAATCTCCCTTCATGGTTCCTAATGTCGAAGGTCAAGGAACCAACCCAACTTCCTGGACAAGGATCTAAAGCCAAACAATTCTTTGAGACCTTGATGGTCTCGTTCTATAGTTAAACGTAGAACCTTTCGGTTTCTTGGTATAGGTTTGAGGGCACACGTGACCCTCCCTTGAGCCCTGCCGCGAAAACTCAGAGTGTCGAGCGTTAGCTACTTTTGAAACTCGGCCTGTGTGAACAAGCACTAGACGCAAGTTTCTCTCACGCGGCCATGGACTGTGACTGCATGCCTATGCAAGAGGTGCATCACAATCTTGCGTATTAGGACTTTTTGAATGAGCCACCTCGACTCTCCCAATAGCCGATTCCCGACAAGAGCTTAGCACTGGCTAGCTCCTCTCATATCCTCCTCCACGTGACCACCACCTATGACCACCGACTGAGTCCTAAAAGGCGCATTGTGTTTCGCGACTTCAAGACTTCTGCATATGAGCCAACACTAACTCCCCACCTCTCGAGATCCGAAAAGGGATAATGTTCCTTAGCTCCTCCTTTGGCCTCGATGTGACCATTCACTATGACCTGGGGCCTACCTCTAAAGCACGTTGAAACTTCATGTATCGCGAGTTCTCGTTGCTTCCCTCTTTGAATTTTCCTTCTGTGAGTTAGCAAAATATTGGTCTCTTGCCACACGTCTCTCCAAATGGATGGCTCTGATGATTTCTGGATAGCCAACAGTTGTGATATTTTTGGGATGTTCAACGACTATGATATTTTTGGAACGATCAACGACTGTGATATTTTCATGAGTTTACACTTCACGAATTCTCCCAACTCCTGTGCTCTTCCTTCAAATCTAATGGTCGTGACAGACCTTAGAACCTCCTGAACGAATTTCATCCATTCACCTTCCAAACGAAGGGATATTCTCTTTCGATACTTAAAACTCGCTATCCTTCCTGAACTTCGTCAGTTATGAAGGACTTTAGAACCTTGCACTCTTTCTCCTGAACTTAATCACTTAGCAGGGTCTTCTGCACACCTCTTGCACTCCTTCATCAAGTATAGGACTTGAGTGGTTCTCGGTCTCTGCTAGCTTCACAGAGGGCCTGCGTGTATATGCACTACCTCTTCTGAACTTAGCCCACTCCATCCTACAAGGGACTCAGAACGATAGGAGGGTCGACATGCGTACATGAAATTGTACCTATGCTTGACGAACTCACAGTTCCTGGCTCTGGCTTAAACCACCACAGGACGCAAGCATTTATGATTATAAACATGTCCTATCCATAGGATTTCCTACTTTCCTAATTTCACATTCAGGCAGATACAAAGAAGGAAATATAGTATAAATCATTAAGCAAACACAACCATCCCTACAACATCCATAGTATATCAAACTTTAACTCACAGTACCACTTAAATACACGAGATATGTGATTACTTATCTATTACAGGTGGTAGCCAACCAACTAACTATGAGAGTTCATCCTTCCACCCGACCATAGGCTCAGAGGCATTCATTCTTAGCACTCTGGCCACCCCCGTGCCAAGCCATGATATCACCAGGGAACTCCCGCGGTTCTCGAGGATTCTTTCTCTCTTTAGCTTCTGCTCAGGTTTTATTTATTGCAACTTTCAGAGATTTATTTCTGTTATGGCCTCGGTGAGGTTTATCAGATGCTCACCTAGCATCAAGCTCACAACCTTTTATTCCTTTTTCCCCGGAGGGCTTCGTTCATCTCTCTTACGAACTTGCGCTCTTGTATCATGTGTCCCTCTAGTTGTCCATGTGTATCTATCTTGTCTGTGTGTATCTATCTTACCTTCCTTCTTTTGGAGGGTTCCCGACTCATCACGTTCCTTCTCTCAGAAGGAAGCTCGGGTCTGCAGGTCTCTGTGGTACTTCGGGTTGACATTCTGCAGCTAGACCATGCTCCCATTCATGGGGGTGGCTGATAATTCAACCAGTGGTCCTTTCTTCATTAACTAATTTCTCTCCTTGGTATCCGGAGAGGCTTATTATCTTAGCAAAGGAAGTTTGGGTCATTTGAACTAATTGACCCTCTCTACAATCTCCTCACTCTTTCCTCTAGTGATATCATGGCCAATACTTTCAAGGCTTCACCCCCACAGTCAATTATTGGCAACTCAAACAATAATACATTTATATTGTCCACATGCCTCAACATGGAAATCCTATTTTATGATTAATTACAAGCTGGGGGAAACAGGGTGTTACAGTTAAGTTCATCAATGCTTGCTCAGAAATTCAACAGGCCGAGTTATCTCGTACAGACCCACAATTTAGTCTTCCATTGGAAGAGTGCACCTGGTACAAAGACATTATATTTTTTCTGCAGGAGTTGCGACCTCCAGATGGTATGGGAAAAAGCAAGGCAAGAGATCTTAAGCTCAAAGCAATTAAATATTGTCTTATTGAGTAGGTTTTGTATTGGAAAGACCCTCTGGGAGTGCTTCTGAGGTGTTTAGACCCACTAGAGGCCCAAAATATTATGTTCGATTTTCATGATAGCCTATGTGGGGGACATCACTTCTGGAGAACCACGGCCTATAAAATTCTCAGGGCTAGGTATTTTTGGCCTACTCTTTTCACTAATGTCTGTGCGAAAATTAGAGATTTTATTAAATGTCAAAAATTTGTTGGGAAACAACATCTAAAGCCTCTTCCATTGAATCATGTGGTTTCTTTAGGACCCTTCCAACAATGGGGCCTAGACTTCATTGGGGAAATTCATCCCGCATCCAGCAGTCAACACAGATGGATCCCGAGTGCCACAAATTATTTTACCAAGTGGATAGAAGCCATTCCCATAAGGAGTGCTTCTCATAAGGTGATCATTGGTTTTCTAGAGGATATTATAGTAAGCCTTGGTTTTCCAAAAAAAATCATCATTGATAATGCTGTATCCTTCAAGGCTGAACCACTGATCAAGTTTTGTGAACAGTTTGGAATTTCATTGATCCACTCTACCCCTTACTATCCACAAGGAAATGGATTAGCAGAGTCCTCTAACAAAATCCTAATAAATATCATCAAGAGACTGTTAGAAGATAAAAAGAAAGCATGGGATTCAAATCTCAAGTTTTTACTTTGGGCTGACAGGGTGACAACAAAGAGGTCCCTGAGCATCTCCCCTTTCCATCTTATATATGGAACTAAAGCATTTTTTCCTTCTCAACTCGCCTTGTTGGTGGCAAATTTTTTCCAAGACTGCCAGGAAGAGCCTGATGACATAATCAGGAGAATACATCAATTGGTAGAAGTGCGCCAGGATAGGGATTAGCTTCTGGACAAAGTGCATGAAAGTGAATAGAAGATCAAGCGAGCCTTTGACAGAAAGGCGAGAAAAGAGGATTTCCAGCTGGGAGATCTAGTACTCAAATGGGATGCACCCAATCAGGACAAGGGAAAACATGGTAAACTTGAAGCTCTTTGGATCAGACCCTTCAAGATTTTTGAGGCATTTCCAAATAATACTTACAAGTTGCAGAATATGGAGGGAGATGAATTTTTTGGTGGCCCAGTAAATGGCCACTTCCTGAAAACAAATTTTGTTTAAAGCTGTAGTCGGCGTCCCACGATTGTAAATATCGTTCATGTTTTATGTTTATTTTGTTTTGTTTGTAATGGAAGACTCTACAACCCAACACTAAGGAACTGAAGCTATGGAAGGACTTCTTAGAGCCTCGCAGCGAGGACTCTATTCCCCATAGAGCCTAATGTTATCACATAAACTTGTTAAGACCTTAAGGGTTTGTGGTTTCTACCTAAGTATGTATTTTTTCTTGTCTCGCCTCCTTTTGCAGATCCGATCGTAAATTTTTCCTCTCGGCTCATAATTTTTCTTTTGTTTGCCTCCATCTGTCTGATCGACCTGTTTTTCCCTGTCATCTTTCCTGAGAAGTATTGGCCCCAAGCCTTTATGTTTTCCCTAAGTTGATCTCTCTCTCTCTCTTTTTGCCTCCACTATTGATCCTTTTGTTTTCCTAAGCCCTTAGCTAGTCATTCAAGTGATCAACACAGGCCGCAGTCGTGAGCACCAAGCGCAACACTTGAAACAGTCTGATATAAACTCAAATCAAGCGAGCGAGCATATCAATTTACAACGACGGAGATCCATCAGGGCGATCGAATCGACGACCATCGGGTGATTAGGATCATAAAGTTACACGAAGTATATCGTCAAACAAAGTTGCGAAATTGCAATGCCATCTTAGTCGTCGATCCTGGGAAGGACGCGTGGTGCAGGATTAACATTTCGTGGTTTCGTGAGATGGAGCAGTCAGAGAGAAAAGTCTTTAGAACTCGCAAAATGAGAAATAGCGAAAAGATTGCAGCCGTTGATCAAAAGAGAGATCTGGACCGTCAAAATCCGCGTCTAGGTGCGCATGTGAAGATCAAATTTGGGTCGTCCATTGCAAGGGGACGCGTGTCACTCGATCCAAGAAATCACGATTTCAAGACTCAGAGTTTTTAGCATGGAACATAGTGCAAGCTCGCGAAATGCAAAGTCGCGAAATGATCTGGGTCGTCCATTGAAAAGGGACATGTGTCACCTGATCCAAGCTATTGTGATTTCACGACTTGGAGGTTTGAGCATGGGGCACAACATGAACTTGCGAAACATGAAATCATGATACGCCTGAGAGTTAGGCCTGTGATCACAGTCCAGGGTCATATGGAAAAAGGGGCCAAAGAAAGGTAAGCACTTGCCAAAGAAAGGTAAGCACTTGGATGAGCGACGGGTGGCCAAAGTTGTTCTAAGATATGATCATGGCCGTCAGATTCAAGGCAAATCCGACCGTTGATCCAGATGGGCCATTTCATGGAAACGAGCATCAGGATATTTGAAAACAAGGGAAGTGAGAACTCCTGAAATGTGAAATCCTGATATCTCATATGGATAAGCACGAGGTCATGGCCTGCGATCACATGGGGCAATGGAGTGGAGCTGTGCAAAAGGCTGAAGCGCCTGAGTTGGTCACAGAGAAATATTTGCATGGCCTTGAGGTGCCAAAATTGACTCGAAAGAGTCGTGAGTTCGCCTGGAGCATTCATGGGTGTCAGGTCTCCATCCAGCTCCCGATGCAGTTAGTTAATGGAAATAGGGGAGGTAGTTGAAACCTTGTTTCACGCCGTAAATGGAAAGCATGGAAACGCCGGCCATGGAGGCAGACTATCAACCCAAGGTCCCCTTGTCAAATGAATTTTCCTGCAAAGCCCATGCTGATCTGAGATCATGTTTGACAGAAGAATGCAAGTGCAGACTGACAAAAGAAGGTGCATACGCGAAGCTTTGAATGAAGTAGCCAGATCACACTCTTGGTGTTGGGGGTTGTTCTGTGTATAAATACTCAGTTTTGATATTTTGTTAGGGTCGATGGTAGAGAAAAGCTCCCGTATTGTAAAGTTTTAGTAAATCCTCTGGCTTCTGGTTATGTATCTATATTTGAGACTTCCTTTTAATGACAGACAACTTTCTTGCTCCATCTTGTTTTCCTCTGATACTGAAAGAGTTCATGATTGACTAATTCACTTGAATTATTGTGACCACATTATGATGAAAGTTTGATTATAGTGTTGTTATAATTCCTTTCATTTTCTTTGAGATTTAAATTCAAGAAGATCATGTGATTAAGTCTTTTCTTCTTGGGCTGCTAGGAGACTTGATGTCTGCTGTAGACCTTTACATTTTTCTCACCAAAGTCTTCCTCCTACTCACCTTTACTACAACCTACTGACTGAAGTTGAACCAAGCCTCACCTGCTTGTGCATGCTAGTCCATTTTTCCAAGTTAAGACGATATTTACTCGAGACTGTGCCCATTTGACCTTCTTTACAACCAACCTGTGACATAAAACTCTAATGGGTATCGGGCTTACCTCTCCTGGAATCCAGGGGTGACTTCTGGTGCTAACATAAGGAAAGAGGGAATCAAAATCAAAACCAAAATTAGAACTAGAACATACATATGTTAGCAGTCGAGGAACACAACAATCAACCCAGAATAGCATTCGTTACATCCAGAGGAACAAGAATCGGAGTGGATGCGACAGAAAAAGGAAAGGGGATCGAGCAATGGATAAGGAAAGAAGTTGATCCTACACCTAAATTTAACCCACAAAAAGAGAAAGAGACATATCAACAAGCCAGTAAGGAAATACTAGGACTAGAATGGATAACATCAATATAAAATGTTCCACCATTATATGATATGTCGTCAGTCTATGATTGCACCATCATAGAAAGGTCAATTGAGAAGTTAAACGCTTTGAAATATTTTCTAAAGAGTTGTTTAGTGTTGATGAAGGATGAAAAAAAGTTGAATGCACTGCGCTGGATGATCGATTAGTGCACCCAAGACAGAGAAGTACCTATGGCACAGAGAGAAGTGAACCAAGTATTGCACAAGAAGAGGACAAACAGAGAATTCATATTAAGTGCATGGATAGGAGAGTATGGCATGAATAATTTCATCTTGAACTTAGGATTGTATGTAAATGTTCTTCCAAGATAGATGCAGGAAATGATCAGGAAACCGAAGTTAGTTTGGTCCACTGTTTAGTTGAGGTTGGAAAACCAACATAAAATAGTATCGATCGAGAGACTGGTAGGAGTAACTGTTAACATAGATGGAGTGTGCGACGTAGCTGATTTTGAGGTCATTAATATCATGGATAACAATCAGCCATATCCAAGATTTCTCAGACTGGATTGGGCCTTTGACATCCAGATGATTATTAACTTGAAGAAGAGAGAAATGATTTTCAAAGGAGGAGGCTTAAAGGTCACTGCACCATTAGACCCCACAGAACCAAGGATGTATGTGGAACCTGGAAGAAAAGAAATTGATAACCTATATAATATGAATGCGCGAATGGATGATTATGTTAATCCTATTTTATATGGTGTGCTTATTTGGAGATGCATTAGATATTTCACATCATATTCAAAGGAAGGAATTGAACATTGAAAACACAAATTGCATGAAGTATTGACCAGAAGATATGCTCGCATTGCTTACTCTTTGTGTTGGATCGGAATAGAGGTATGCAATGCACCAAGGTTTTATGGATTAACTTACGTAAGTTGATTTGTAAGAGAAATTTAGTTGTATATACCCAAACAACAAAGATTTTTGGCATTATATGTTTCACTGAAAGCAACCCCAGTGAGATGGTGGGCTACACACAAGGAAGGAATAGGGGATTGGCAACACTGTAAAAGGCTGAAGAAGATCAGATTTGGAACAAAATAAATTACACACAAGTATACAGGGATGAGGAGTTCGATGGATCATTTTGTGTAATGTATGGCAACATGGATACAGGTGTCAAAGTAAGAATGGATGCATAGGTTCATACATACACTTGAGACGGTTCCTAAGAACTGGTATTTAGAACTAGAAGTGCACAGAGGGATAACAGATTGGGAAGAGCTCACCTGGAATTTCAAGGTATCATTTAGTTTTGAAGATGGGTCACCCCTAGTAGATGCAAATCTACAAGTCATTAGAAATAAGACTTTTATGGAAGAATATCATATAAAAATAGTACCTACGTGTAGTGCACATAGAGAATCTATGACAGTCCATGAACTACTGGAATGTTACAATGTTACTGAAGAAGATCAAGAGGAAGAATATCTAAGAAATGTGAAAGTATCATATATTGAAAGGGATCATGCAGTAGAAGGTCCAGAACTCGAATCCAATGCATATACAAAGCCATTAAGAGTGCACAAAGTGAATATTGGAACGAAAAAGAAACTTGAGTTTGTGAATATTGGTGACTATTGGAATGATGAGACTGTTGACAAGATTGCAGAATTACTATGCGAATATCAAGATCTCTTTTCGACAATCTTTTCAGAGATGAAGGGGATAGATGGGGAATTAGGTGAGATGAATACCTCGTTAAAATCAAAAGCTAAGCTCGTAAGATAGAGACCTTACCAGTTGAACCCGAAGTACAAGTAAAAAGTGAAAGCAAATCTTGACATAATCATAGGAGTTGGTATCATTGAGCCCGTCGCAGAGTCCAAATGGATAATCCCCATGGTAGTTCAAGATAAGAAAACAAGGTGGTATTAGAATTTGTATAGACCTAAGGAAATTGAACGATACCTGTTTACATGACCCTTTTCCAACCCCCTTTACAAAAGATGTGTTATAAAACATAGGAGGGCAGGAGGCATACTCATTCAATGATGGATTTTTAGGATATCATCAGATAAGATTATGCCAGAAGAAAGACACAAGATGACATTTGCAACTAAATGGGGAAGCTACCAGTACATAGAGATGTTTTCTGGGTTAAAGAATGCACATGTTGTGTTTTCTAGTGTAGTTGTTGCAACCTTTAAGGAATTTATTCATAAGTTTCTTAAAGTGTACTTATATTATTGGATTGTGTTTAGCTCATTAAAGTACCACATAGAAACCTTGAACTTGATGCTCAATAGATGTAGACGATATCGGGTATCGTTAAATTTGAAGAAGTGTATTTTCTGTGTACTATTTGGGATATTGTTAGGTCATGTGGTATGCAAGCAAGGTTTATTGGTTGATCCTGCAAAGATCACAATGATTGTTGATTTTCCACCACCTACATTTGTAAGACAACTGAAAACAACATTGGGTCATACACGATATTACAAGAAATTTATTAAAGGCTATGCACATATTATAGCTCCGGTGGAAAAGTTATTAAAGAAAGAAGCTAAGTTTCAGTGGAATGAATACTATCAACAGGGTCTGTACATACTGAAGCAAAAGTTAGTAACTGTGCCCATTTTGGTGTTCCCATATTGGAATAAAGAGTTTCATGTTCATGTGGATGCATCATTGATAATGCTCGGTGCAGTATTAGCCCAAATAGGAGAGGGAGAGTTAGACAATCCAATTTCCTTTGCTAGCAGGATGTTGTTGACTATTGAGAAGAATTATACAACGATAGAAAGGGAAGGCTTGGCCATGGTTTATTCCTTGCAGAAGTTCAAACACTACTTGTTGGGGTCCCATTTCAAGATGTATACAAACCACTCTGCACTGAGACACCTAATGAGAAAGCCAATGTTGGGGGAAGAATCTGGAGATGGTTATTGTTGTTCCAAGAATATGACTTCAAAGTTATTGTGAAGCCAGAAAAAATGACTGTAGGAGCAGACCATCTGTCACGAATACTGACGGGGGAAGATGCAGGGAACCTAGATGATATTTTACTAGATGTGCAATTATTTTTAGTCCAAATGGTAGATGACCACTTTGCACAAATTGTCTAATTTTTTAGTACAGGAATCACTCCATTCGACATGATAGTAGCATAAAAGAAGCATCTAGTGGTTAAAGTAGCGGATTATTAGTTGATTGCAAGAAATATATATAAGTTAGGCGTAGATGGGATAATGCAACAATGTGTATTAGAACATGAAAGACCAATGATCCTAGTGGAGGCACATGATGGAATTACAGGAGGTCATTACGCAGGAAAGGAAACAAATCATAAGATATTGCACATAGGTCTATGGTGGCCCACCCTAGATAAGGACACTAAGTAATATTCTCAGAGCTATGATGGTTTCCAGAGAGTAGGAATGCCAACGTGAAGGGACGAGATTCCTTTGAATCCACAAGTCACCTTGCAGACATTTGAAAAATGGGCAGTGGATTTTATCAAACCAATTAATCCACCAGGGAGGAGAATGGGAGCTAGGTACACAATTACTGTGAAAAACTACTTGACAACATGGGTAGAGGTAGAACCAGTGATAGATTGCATCATAGAGACAATTGTGCGGTTCTTATTTGAGAACATATTACAATGTTTGGGTGTCCTAAAGTAATTATGAGCGATAAGGGGACTCACGTTTTGAACAAGAAAATTGCAGCATTGGCATAAGAGTTCCAGATTCAACATTGAAATAGCACTATGTATCACCCTCAATAAAATGAAACTATGGAGGCCTTCAATAAGATACTAGAGAATGTATTGACAAAGGTATGTAATGTAGGATGGGAGGACTTGGACTTAAGGATTCCTGCAGTGCTATGGGCTTATAGAACTACATGCAAGAAGTTGACAGGTCAACACCCTTTAGATTAGCGTATGGTCAAGAAGCATTCATGCCCATGGAATTTCTTGTCTCGAGTTTGTGCATTGTTGTGATGAAAGACCTTACGGATTCTGTCCCAATAGAAGAAATATTATCACAATTATGGTATTAGAGAAAGACCGATTTGTTGTACGGTTCCATTAGAAAGTACAAAAGGCACATGAAAAAGCATGGCATGACAGACACATCAAGAAGAAGAAGTTCCAGACATGAGATTTAGTACTACTCTACGATAGTAAGTTCTTACAGCACCTTGGAAAGTTTATGATGCACTAGCTACGGCCATACATGATCAGATTTGTGATTGAAGCAGGTGTTGTTCAGCTGGAACAGTCAGTTGGACAAGTCATGCAAGGACTAGTTAACGAGAGTTGTTTGAAACTGTACAAGGATGATCGTTCTTTTGTGCACTAGGTGAATTGCATAGGATATGTACCATAGAACTTGTATCATATTGTACTATAGAAAGAAAAGGTGGAAAAAGAAAGAAAAAAATAGGAAAAATTAAGAAACGGGTTAAGAAGAAGTAGAAATTTGAAGAGTCCAAGCAGTTAATATTAGTAGGAAAAACATGAAAATGTCACAGAAGAGAATGAAGTAGGAAGAAGAGTGCACAGACAGAGGATGTAAGTTTGAGCAGAGAGAAGAGATCACGTAGAGAGAAGAGATCATGCAAAATAGAAGAGATCACATAGATAACAATTAAGAGAATTTATGAGGAAACATGATGGGAAAAAGTAGTTATGTGGAAACATCAGTTCGAAACGATAGACACACATAGAAATAAATGCAAATTACCGTGAATATATTAACACATTGATAGATATAGAAGAAGATATGATGGAGGATTTAACATTAATACAATGTTAAGGAATGCATTGAATGCAAAGCACTAGTGGATTAGATGGCAAGTGTAGGTGCAAATGGAAGCTAACAACTAGCAATCAGGTATAAAGTAAGCGAAGGGTCGACAAGGGAAGGTTATTCTCAGTTAAAATTTGCATATAGAGTCGAGTTGCAGATCCAAGTTGCAGATCCGAGCTTCAGAGCCGATTCACAGAGCCCAGCTGCCTCAACAACAGTACCTAAGAAACAACGAATTCATCCAGCGATGACACCCATAGTTGAAGAGAAACCGAAGGCATCCTTCTCAGTGTCGATGTTCCCCAGGGATTACATACCTCTAAGAAATTCATATGCAAAAATGATCAACTTATAGAAAGACGTGAAGTACCCACTCGTGGATCCAGAGATTCCACAGGGAGTGATTGTGGAAGAAGACATGTTAGGTTTGATACCAGGTTTAAAGTAAGTCGACCATCAAATTACGGATGAGAATAAATTTCCATAGTTGGTGCCAAGAAAGTACTTGAAGAAATACATTATCTATAAAACTCAAATGATAGTGATAGAGCCACAAATTTGGACTATAGGGTTGCAAAAAGAAAGCGTTCTGAACCTATTCAACATACCACACTTTGGGAGGATCCTGGAGATTAATGCTTTCATAAAAATGTTGCTAAGTTGCATGCATGGGGGATACTTGTGGCTCGACGGGGTAGTATCCATTTATACAAACATGATCATGCGCATTACTGGCCTACCTTCACAAGGGGAGGACCCCTCATTGTTGTTCTCCGACAAGAAGGATGAAAAGGTTCTATTTGAGAGCATGAAGGAGAAGTTATGTACATTCTAAGGACAACGTGGGTTAGATGTTGCAAGCATCTGCAACCCAACCGTACGGTTTGTGACATAAGCATTAACTTGTAAATTTTTAAGAAAGTGTAGAAAATACCAAGTACCAGCAATAGTCATAGCGACAGTTGAAAGGTGCGTTGAGGGAATCCAGATGAACTGGGTGACATTCTTACTCAACCAATTCCTGATTGATTATGAAGAGGTGCAGGATAAAGGTACCAAGTTCCAATATTCCCGGATCTTAATTCTAATTGCACTATTAGGATGGAGGGAGCCGTATGACACATAGGTTTTGGGAGTCAAGGATAACCCATGTCTAGCTGTGTGATATCAGAACTTATGGCATACTATGCACAAGGCACGACATATGGAAAACAATGTTTCCTTTTATATTTATAAAGAAACCATTAGAGAAAGCATCGAGAGGACATCGTGCATACCGCCACAGGTGGTCGACGCGTATAAGGAAGTTGTGTGCTTTAAGGTAGGGCACCACCATATGTATGTACAAGCAAAAAAGGACCCATATCAGTAATGGTTGCCCACACAATATAGGTTAACCAAGGATTGAATGGGCCATATCATGGTAGATTAAGATGATGAGTGGAAGATTCCACCAACGGAAACATGGCCCTCAGAGAGACAAAACCTGGAAGTACAAGAGACAAATGATGGTGAAGAAGAAGGAACTAAACAGGAAAGAGGAAATGGCACTGAAGAAACAATCCATAATACAACACCACACACAGATAAGAAGTGAAAAGAACCAGAGGCAGGAAAATATGTACCACAAAGGACGAAGTGGAAAGCAATCAAGGAAGTGGCCATCCAATCCCTGATAGAGGAAGACTTGGAAAATATTGGTGATCAAGTTAAAGTCACAAATTACGTGTTTCAGCATGCGAAAAACTGGTAGGAAGAAATGCATAGAAATATGCAGGAGAAGATGATTGAGTTGTGCCAATTTTTCGAAGTAGCATAGATCCACTAGTACGACAAATAGAAGATGAAGAGACAAAATGAACTACAGAGAATGGTGAGATAGGAATGACAATCTCTGAGTCATTAGAATTAGAAGGTGAACGCAAATTGATCAAGTTAGAAACAGGGGTGGTAAAGTTCCCCACAATAGAGATGCAGGGACAAGAAATAGCACTAGGTCATATTGACTTAGTCTTATCTCAACTAGCGACAAATGAATTGCAAGAATTACAGATGAGCATGATGCAAGAGATGAATTTGCACAGAGAAAAGACATCCAACAAAGTGGTTAAGGTTATGACTGAGAATGTAGCCTTGGCTATGGAATACATCAAATTCACGAAGGAGTGGGATGAGGCCATGCAGAAGGTCGAAAGGATGCAACATGCATTCAAGCAGGTCTACAAAGAACTCCCAGAGGCTTAGAAAAAGAAGGAGGCCCCAATTGAAGAACAAGTAACAAAGATAAGCGAAGTTATTCAAGGCTTTCGCACACATATAGTCGACTTAGAAGTGTGCATGAAACCTAGAGGTAGAATGTGCTCATCTCTATGTATAAACCATGGGAGTTTGGACGTAACTAACTGAAGATAGGGAGAAACGGGAGATCATCCATAAGATACATGTTGCGTGGAAAAAGGCGCAGAAGTTCAAAGCAATAATGGGCACATTACCTCCAGCATAAGTGATAATAGAAATAGACGAGAATGTGAAACCGTATTTAGAAATGAATCATCTAAGAGTGTTATAGAAATCTTTGCCTCACCCAATGCAAATTTGTTCAGAAGGCCTTTTCCATTTCCCTTTGCAGAATTGAAGTCCCTTTTTGCAGTTCCCAGAGATAAAAATAATAGTTTTCCACATATACACTCCCTAACTATTATACAACATGCATATACGCAGGTTGCACCATTACAACCCACGTACATTGGGTTTTGTGCCCAAAATTTAAAAATGGTGTTGGGTTTCCATGTCACATCACGAGATCCATGATCCTTGACCTTCCATATACTGGAAACGTTCTGACTTGGCCCTTCAGTTCCATTTGAAGGCTATAAATGGGCCATATCCAAGATGTGGAAAAGAGGAGAAGAATTCAACTTTGAGAGCAAAGTTAATCTGGAGAAATTACTCACTTCATATTGAGTCTACTTCCCTTTGTCCTTTTAAGTTTGAACACATTGTTCATCCCCCAAGCTCTTCCCTACTTGATGGAGAACCTCATTGTTTATCTTATATGAGCTTTCCTTTGGTGGAGGATTGAAGTGGTAGAGGCCCAGCTGGAAGGGACTTAGTTTATCAGTTCTAAACGCGCCGACACAAAAGTTTGTCATTCATATACCTCTGTTGATTACATTTTAATAGAAATATTCTTTTCTTGTCCAATTAATGTCTTGCAAATATTTGAATTGTTATTCCATGGGAATATTTGTTATGAATATTAATGGATTATGCTATTAAATGTGATAAATTTATATATTATCACCATATGCTTATGTATCTTGGTTGTTGAGGACAAGTTGCAGGTATATTTCTTTGAGTCGAGTGCTCAACGATGGACTTCATCGAACGTTTGGACAAGGTAGGATCTTTACCTTGTCTGATTAGCATATTTGTTTATATAGCATACTTGAGATTAGAGTTGATTTATGCAGTCATTTTCGTCTGTTGTGGTTTACCCCATGCCATAGAGTGATTTTCCTCGTAACAAAATTGGTGACCATACTAGGGATATAATCTTGTTTTCGGGGTTTGAAGTGTTTTTCTCCTTTGATTGCTCTTGTTTATATCAAGTTTCTTGTCGTCTGATTGCTTGATAGCCTCTGTTTATTTTTTGTTTGATTTTCTTAGCCTTATCCTTAACCTAGCAGTGTTTCAATACATATACACAGGTTTTGTCCTAACAGTCGTGTACATACGTGAGTTTTCATTCTATAGGAAGCATATATATGTGGTTTTCTCCTGAAAAGTCGCGTACATCATTCTTGTATGCTTGGTTGCTGAGTTTGATGTTTGTTGGGTAAGTTTTGATGGTTGTTGAGTCTTCTTAGGTCTCTGTCATGACTGTTAAGTGCCTGCAGAGTGATAGGAAATGTAACACCCTGTTTCCCCCAGTTTGTAAAAATAATTGGACTGGCCAAGAACTGTGGCAAACTCATAAATGTGAATATGTGATGTGAATGGACCTTGTGGAAAAGGTCAATGAATGTGAATAATATTATGAATTTATATTGTAGGACTGCTGAGAGGGGATATGCTGAAAAGAGACCATGATGGATGCAAAAAAGTGGTGGAGGGCACCTGGAAAGGTGGCGTTAACTTCCACTAAAAATTAATACCGTATTTGGACTTCACTGGCCCGGAGAACCAAAAGCGGCTCGCTGGCCCCGAATTAAATGTCTCACAGGTTGGTAGGTAGATGGATCCTCAGGAATTAATGAGGGATGGGAGGTGAACCGGCCATCCGTAGAGCCGTCAGGCCTGACCAACGCGAGGGAAATCGCGCCACACGCAACCTCGCAAGAGGATAAGGCGTGGGGGAGAAGTGATTGGGAGGATGCGAGGGGAGAAAGAGAACTCTGGCAATATGAAGAGTGAGTGATAACAGAGAGGAAGGAGAGTAACCTTCGCTCCTGGTCACTGGCAAATAGAAACGTAGTCTCACAACATCATGGTCTCAACTCAAGGGTGGCTAGTGGTAAACACACTGGGAGTCGTTGAGCCTACGGTTGGGTGGAAACGAGCACCCCTCTCAGCAGTTGCATAACCCCTGGTGTTACTTTCTGATAAGTGTTTTGCCTTTGGCATCTTGAAATATATGTATTCTGACAATTATGCTCATAAGCTGTGAAACTGTGAATAATTTCAGTATAAGAATGTCTGTAGGATGTTTTGATTAGTACTGGTAGTTGTATGTTTATAATGGAAAGATTATGTGTGGCTTATGTTCTCTTAAATTGTTATTTATATGCATACTAATCTAATTCAGACTTCACGCCTGGTTCTCGGGAGAGAGATACCCTTATCTGCCTCAGATAGTACCCTGGGTAAACCTCCCCATAGAGATACCCTTCTTGAAAAANTGAGGTGATCTACCTGTCTGCAGAGAGATTTTCCTTCAACAGAAACTAGCGACTCCATTGGGGAGTTATGCATCGAAACTTTTGGTTTTGATTTTTCCTCATAATATCTTGTCTTGCTCTTTGATTGATGTTATACCTTGTTCACCCCTTCATATCTGATTGCACTTGCTGATTGACTCTTTACCCCATCACACTCAACTTACCTGTCAAAATTTGATCAAATTTTTGATTTTTTGGACCTTTTTGTGAGTTTTTTGAGCCTGGCGCCCCCTTGCCCATGTTAGTAGAGCACCAACACTCCCTAGAAGTGTTAGATAGAGCTTTATAATTCTCTGGTGGCCCTTACACCAGAGCGCCAACCCTTTTTTGCTCAAAATCTCTTCAAAAATTCCATTTTTTGGAGGTCCAGACCCTGTTTCTTCACTTGCTGAGCTGCTTTGTGACTCAATGATTCTTCTTTTGACCTTTGACATGATTCCTCATGAGAAGTAAACACATTATTGTTCAGATTTTATGCCCTTCTTCATTTTTTTTGAGTTTTTGTTGTTGAGAGTTTGAAATCAATCCACTGCTTTCTTCTCTCCTATCCGACTGAGCGAGAACACTAGTGAAGGACACCAGAAGTCTCTGCCTCTTCTCATTTGGTTCTTTGAGGTAATCTTGTCCAATTTCTTTCTCCTTTCTTTTGCATTTTTGATTTTCTTTCTCTTGTTTGATTGCAAAAGGGTGTGCTGTTTGTGCAAAATCTGCATTTTCTTGTCCGAATCTCCTTGATCTGAAAGGGTAGTTGGCTAGAGAAATTTTTCATTGAATTGATTATCATTTGCATACAAACGACAAAAGTACATCTTAGTGATTAGTTTTCATTTCTGAAATTCATTGAGGGCATTCCTTATCAAGTGTTTGATAGTGAAAATGACTCTTCCTCTTTCCCTTAAATAGGTATTCATTGAAAAGAAACGATTGCTTATCATATTTCATGGATATTTTTGGGAATTGAGTCATCATTGCATCAGTTTCACTTTCGTACACCCTCTGAGTAAACAACAACCATTAAAATCAATGCTTAACTAAAATTTATCAGACTTTTTACATCTTTGTTAACAAACCTACATTAGTTTAAGGTGTAGGGATTTGGAATAGGTTGAAAGGATAACTTTCCAAAGCTATCAAACAAACTTAGTATCTTGCGGTAGGGAGAGTCAAATCCAATTGTCATATTGGCTTGCTGGGATCCCCCTCTCACACAAGGGTTACGTACAAGGTCACATTCATGTGAGTTACAGAGATTATCCCTCCGTGGTTCAACTGTTTGTAGTGGTCGGATCGTATATTGGGGGACACTGGAAGGTATACCCACGATTATGTGCGGAAGCCTTTCAAGTTTATTTCAAACTTATTATCCTACCCATACGTTCCGACTGGACTGTCAACTATACCCGCCCAGGGGCTGACTACGAGTGGGTGACCTTAGTAGCCACAATATTTAGGGTCTCACACAAGGTGACAGTGAAGGGAAGTCTCACTGTACCTGGAATAGGCCTTGGTCAAACTCACTCAGGCTCCTTGGAGGGTAAATCCACAATTACTCCGTGGAATCTTGCACCAAGGCATAAGTCCGTTAAGCAGGTCACCAACGTAACTGATCCACCCGTTCTATCCCCGCCCCTTCCTATTTTGATCTCGTGACGTTGGATTTCATCACCAACTAGTGGTTTCATTGTAGAAAGG
>JZKD02S1771851.1:135197-166303 GCA_000966675.3 Picea glauca
TGTTACAACCCCCCCGCGCGGATTTATATATATGCACACACCATACATTTAAAATAAAACTTTGGTATATACATATGTGCATTCATGCCACGTGCCAACAGTCGGAGCCCGGTCATATGTATGGTAATGAAACCATGGGTTGGGGCTTAAGCCCCAACCCACGCCCTTTTCCAAATATCACAAAATGTAACTTTAATTATATATGCATTGGATTATGAAACAAGAAACATGCAATGGTGTATTGGTCGGGCGGATGTTTGTGTGGTGGGAGGTCTGGGGGTCGAACCCCATGGCCTCCACTATATTTTGCATAAAGCCAATAGCCAAATAATGAGTGACACGTGGCACCTCCAGATTGGGCCACGTGTCCTCATCCCATTTGCCAACAATCCGAACACGTGTCCACACACGACTCGTCAAAAACCAACCAATAAAAATACACCACGTCATCAAACTGCCATGTCATCATGATGGTACGGCCATGCCACGTGGCCATACAGATTGTACGGACAGGTACAGTCAGCATCCCAAATTTTTGCCTGTTTGGCTTGGCGGACAGATCATGATATCTCCTCCATACGGACTCCGTTTGCGAAAGTAAATATACCGCTGGAATCAGGAAGACGAGACAGACGCAATGGAACTGTTTTCATCGCATTCCGAGCACTTTGAAAATTGAGCAAAATTTGATCCCCTGATCATCGTGAGTTTTCATTGTTATGGTTAGTGGAGTCCCCATGACTCCCTTAGTTATCACCACCCAACCCATGGTATTTTCTTATTCCATGTGGACGAATCCTTTTGTATTTCTGAGTGGTACACCAAATCATGATACTCAACCAATACCTTGGGCCTCTAATCATTTTTCTCATGGTATGCTAGACATGTCTTCGCACTTGCCATCCTCTATCTTGTCTCATTATGTGAATCCTAGTTTTGGGTCTGGGGGCATGATGCCTCGTTATTCTCCCTTTTAGTTTGGTGGGAGTCATATCCCTCAACCAACTCCTACAATAGGAGGTTGGAATATTCCTTCCTATGGATCCAATCCTAGCTTCACTTTTTTAGTAGAAAGTGCTCAAGTGGGCAGTCATTCTGCCTATAACATCCCGTCCATCTATCCTTCTACCAATATGTCAGTTCCTATGAATGCTTTTCCCATGGTGGATCTCCATCTATCCTCTGGTATTTCATCCAAGGGGAGTCAGTTTTATAATACAGGAAACCCCCTTCATGGGGTCTCTTCATCTGGGGGAAACATATACCCTGACCCGAGTAACACTTATCATGTCTCTTTCTCTTCTCAAGTGACTTCCTCTATGATGATGCCCTTACAAACCTTTATGAACCAGTTTGTAGAAGGATACTTTCCTAGCGGACAGAGCCATGGTATATACCAAAACCCTTCCTAGCCCACAATTTCTCAAAATCATTCTTTCCTAGCACCTTGGTCTCAAATGCTACAACCAATCGTCGCCACTCCAGTCACTGCAATTCATATTGGAATCATATCACCAACCTCTACTAGTCATGTTGGAGATTGGTCGACAACCTCTGCAAGTCATGTTGAAGACCAACCACCAGCTGCTGCGAGTCATGCTGGGGGCACAAATCTAGTCACTTCTAGTCACACTGCACATACATCACCAACCTCTACTACTTATGTTGGGGATTCATCACCAATCTATGCTAGTCATGTTGGGGATTCATCATCAACCTCTACTATTCATTTTTAAGTTTCTTCACCAACCTCTACTAGTCATGTTGAGAATTCATCACCAACCTTTGCAAGTCATGTTGGAGATTTTCTACTAGCCGCTGCAAGCTATGCTGGGATCTTATCACCAGCCACTGCAAGTCATGCTGGGGGAATTCATACAATTGATAAGCCTAGACATGTAAGATGTAAGACCAAGCTCCTTTGTAGGCTTTGCAAAGGAGATCACCTTACTCGTTTGTGCCCTGCTACCATTGTGGTACAAGAAGCGTGGTCCTTTCTTGGGGGTCCTTTGGGTTCTAAGTCATCTTTTCTTTCCCAACATTCTAGTCCTTCTTTTGTTGATACAACAGTCGTACTGATGCAATCTTCGGTTGACACCCCTCTTCTTTTAGGGGGTGATGCATCTTTTGACCTTGTTGTCTCGCATCCTGTTCAACCAGTGGTTGTGTCGATGCAATCTTCGACCGACACCACTCATGTTTTGGGGGGTGATGCATCTCTTGACCTTGTTGTTTCACATCCTTTTCAACCAATGGTTTAAAATTTGGTCATTTTGATGCAATCTTTGTTCAATCCCACTCTTCTCTTGGAGAGTGAAAATTCTAAGGAAGTGACATTGTCGATGCAATCTTCGGTCAATTCCACTCTTATTTTGGAGGGTGATGCGTCTTTCGACCACGTCCTTAGAATTTCTATTCATGTACCTTCTAAACAAGGGAGCATTCCACTCTCTTCGAGTATGCTTCCTCCAAGTCCTAGGGTGGTTTCCTTTGATTGGAATGATCTTGTAGAGCCTCAACTTCCTTCTTCTACACCCTTCCAGATAAGGGGAATTCTTCGATATATTGTAGATAAGGTAACCTCTGCAAGTATTTTATCCTCCTCAACTTGGAAAGCTTTGGGTTTTCCCAAGCTTGTGTCATCTATCTATGAGTTTTTGACTTTCGATAGAAGTCTTGCACAGGAGCCCTGGCCTCCCCCATGATATGTTGCTTAGAAAAGCATCCGTGAGTCTAGTTTAAGCTCTTTTCCGACTCTCTCAAAAAGAGAAAATATTGTTGAGTGAACTTGTCCCTTTCACACTCGTAAATTGGATTTGAAAGAATGTCTATTTGGTGTAAGTTTACCCCTTTTTCAAACCAAGTAGACTAAATTTATGAAAAAGGACATTTTTTGGCGTTAAGTTGTAATTACATCTCATTCTCTTGCTTGCAGTATTGAGCCTATTGATGGTTCTCGCTTTCACATTATAACCCTATCACCTTACCAGTTTGCATTATCATCCAAACAGAGTGTTGTCTATATCCTTTGCAACTTGACACCCTATACCCCAAGAGGAAACATTCCTCTGAGTTTCCATATCATGCATGCACCTCCTTGCATTGAGCATAGGTATGTTCCACTGTTGGAACTAGTTGCTTACTAGCGACAATCGTTTCCTCCTATGTATCATATCATTCATTTGACTATGAAAAGAAAACAAAATATGGGCGGGAAAAGAATATTATCTTATAATGGTAGCAGTCGTGTCGCCTTTGAACAAAGCACAAATTTTTTAAGTCCACTTATCATCAAAATTTTGGGTTTAGAATGACCTTAGGAAGATGATCTCATTACTTAGAGTTTAATCCCTCAACTGGTTACTCTTCTAGTCCCTATTGAAATAGGTTTTAAAGTTATTATCTCTAACCTAAAACTTCGTATTTTTATAATATGGAGCCGCCTTAACTTAAAAAAAAAAAAACAACTTTTCTTTTTTGGGATTCGTCTTTTCATAAGGCATAACCCTCGCTATCATTTCCAAAATCCCAGTACCAAAATCCTGACAAGCATTATTTTTAATAATAAAAGGTGGAAAACTAAGATGTTTTAAAGTCTCGACGCACGTTCTATAAAGTACTTTTAATCGCGATTAATTAAACCTTAAAGGAGTTTATTAACAACCCATTAACCTTTTGGGATTCAGGTTTGCTCAGAGCAATGTGTTTTCAATGCATATCGATTCGCGAAATCTCGATCCCCGATTCCCAAAAAAAATGAAGTTAGTTATTAATCTTGATTAATTAAATTACTAATACAAAGGTTAAAGCCTAAACTAATCCCATCGCAATTTCGGGATTCGGGTTTTAGTTATGACATACCTCGTGGAAGCAAGATCTCCGAAACCCCGAAACACGAAGTCTCGACTCATAACCAATGTTTAAGTTGAACTAACTTTGTTTTAAAATCACAATTAATGGTAATTAAACTTCTTTAAGTATTTTCATATTTCAGAATTTGGTTGAACGGGATCTTTTGAATTTTAAATTTAGAATCGCCGAAATACAACCATATTAATAACAGATAACTGATGATTTTTGTGACACAAATGCGTATCTCCAGAAATATTCTCTGCACTAAAGGTATTAATTTCTTATCAGTTGTGTCAGTACTTTCACCATAAAACGAGTTAAAGGAAATTAAAGGTTTGGGTTTCGAATCTTATTCTTGTTCTTTCTATCAGGAGTAAGTCGCATTCAGCCAAGCTTATACACCTCTCTTCTGCAACAGGTTTTCATTCTAACACGAAAGTTATGGCACCGAAGAAGGCACCTAAGAAGAGTGAAGATACAGCTGGGATCTTCAACCTAAAGGAAGATTTCATATCTGACACCACGCCACATACTATCGAATCGATCAAATCCTGGAGACAAATCTATGAAATTTTGGACTACGAAATCAAAAATTCCCCTAATGATTCCGAGAACCGCCTTCGGGACATAACAGAATCAGAGCTTCACAAGATTGCAGCATGCCCACGGCTCATGATGTACAATGACATGGTCAATTGGGCTTTAGAAAAGATTGATATTATGACGAGAAGCATTGTAAACAATCAAGGGGTCATTATTCGGCCAATACCAATGGAAATTATGCCACAGCTTCTTTGAATGAGTACATGGTTTATGTAGCCATTATGTTGTGCACACTCTTCGGCAAAAAGAGTCCCTGTCATTTCCCCGCAGAATGGGTGCCGTTTTTAGAGGAAGCATCAGAAGGATATAGTTTTAACTAGAGCAAGATTTTTATTTGATAACCTAGCCAAAGAGGTTTTAGATTACAAAGCTGCAAGATCCAAAGGTCAACCAGTGGCCTTTTACATCTCAGCATACATCATGGATGCAATTTGTTTTTTGACTCCATTCCCCTTGATGTATTGGAGTTGGAACATAACCTGCCCCGAACCCATTCACGACTATCACTCTAAGCTATGGGAAGGAAATTCTAAAAATTTGTTTTACGAAATCTGTCATTTCTTAGTAATACCAATGCATAAAATGTTTTATGGCTGTGACCCCCCTTTCATTTCTCAGACAATCTCAGAAAACCTCAAGGCAATAGCTGACTGGTTCATTGAAGAAATCTTCTCCTATATCAGGATTTATGGGTGCTCAATCCCTCCTCATGCACTTCCAAAATTCCTCCCAGACAGACTGGTGTGTAGGGAAGTATCTCACCAAATAGTGAAAGGCAGTATCGGAATAGAGCTAAAGATGGCTCAAAAGAAGTCCAGGCCAATCTTCCCTGTATATATCAGGAAATTTTCATTACAAAACTTGGGTCATTCCAAGGTGGAAGCATAAACACTTGAAGAAGTCAAATTGGTAAATATTGAGCACAAAAAGCACGATCCTTGTCAACTAGTGAACAAACACATGATACACTACAATATGAAATCTTATGAACATGAAAAGTCCGCTTATGATGATATGTTCAAAGAGGTCAAAACCTACGAGGAGGTATTAAACAGAGTATGGGCATTATCACCCGACTTACAGACCAGTTTTATGACTTTCCAAAGTCATAGGCGAAGTTGTTTACCGAAGGTAGTGCAAGGTGAATCCATGACTCCCCCTCCAGAGTAGGAAGAGCATGCCCCAGGTTTTGAATCAAAGCTACAGGATAAAGAAAATACAAAGGAAAATCCGAAGGAGACTGAAATGAATTCACAAAGAACAGAAGTTCCATAAGCCAAGAACTCAGAGTCAGGGAAAGGAAAGGAGTTTTAAACATCCCTAAAAACCCCTAGTGACATTCCCAAAAAAGTAGGAGGAACGACATCAACAGAGCTGGGAAGTTGTATTACTTCTTTGACCCCTTTGTAGTTTACTTACGGAAATCCCCAGATGGAAGCTCTATATGTTAGTGATCTTGAACCTATTTCTAGAGACGAGATTCCTTCATCCGATTATTTTTTCAGTAAAAATAGGAAGGTTGTCCTGAAACCGAAAATGCATCCAAGAGGAGACGCAATGATAAATAAACATAAGATCATCATAGATGGACAAAATCCAAGAAGAGGATTTTGCTACATAAGTAGTAGGCTTAATGGGAGCCTTGGCAACAACCAATTTATACTCTGTAGGTAACATGAGAACTAGGTTACCACAGAAAGATCAAATGATAGCCCAGCTACAAAGTCAATTAAAGGAGACTAAAAGAAATATTAGTCAAGAAATAAACAAAGGGCTAGAACAAGCTAGAGTCAGTGACATACAGGAGATTCAAATGCTAAAAGAAAGCTTAAATGAAATGAACATGAAGATACAGGTCAGTCAAGGACAGGACCTCCACCATGAAGAAATGAATAAACAATTACAAAATAAGATGAATTCAATTCAAAATCAAGTGGTAGAGATGGAAAGTTTTCAAGCCCAGGTATTGGAAATACATGCAAAAATAGAAAAAGAGCAACAGAGAGTGATCTGCAAGCTAGAAATTATTTAGAATTACTTTCAGGAGGCAAGTAAATCCTTTGATGGTATTCTCTTGAAAGAGAGAAGCAAAAGTAGCCAGGACCACTTTTCAAAAGGCAGCGACTCTTTCAACAAAAGAGGAAGTCGAAAAAACTCAAAAGCTATCTTTTACAGAGCAAATTAAAGGGGATATAATACTCAAGGTATGGGAGGCAAACCTTGCCGAAAACAAGAGAATAACCAAAGAGGTTAATGATGATTGCCAAGGAATTTTCAACCTTCTAGATAAAGCTTCATTGAACATTGGAAGAGACAACTGTGTTGGGTTGTTAGGACAAATTAACATTGGAAGAGACAACTGTGTTGGGTTGTTAGGACAAATTAACATTGGAAGGCATCAATTAAATTTCAAGGAGAATCTAGATGAAATTCAAATAGAAATCTCACAAATAAAGGTAATTGATGTCACACAAATTAATAGGTGGATGGTGAAGCCGAATTTAAAGTTACAGACTATTGAGTTTACAAGAAAGATAATTGAAGATCGTCTACCAAAACTACAAAGAAAATTCTTCCTATTTGAGGCGAAAGATATTCCAGAAGCTCCTAGAGTTTTGGTGCAGTTCTTGGGAAAATGTATCAGCTGTCTCAAAACAGAAGAAGGAAGTTCATCAACAAAGAAATAAAGTATTATTTTGAAAGTTTTCATCATCGAAATTACAAAGAAGATAAAGATAGAAATGTAAACGGTTCAATATTTCACATTTATGTAACCATTAGCCTTCAGAAGTTAGTTAATCACCAACAGAAAAAGAATTTGGTGATCATGTATAAATATAATTTCACAAAACTGAAAAAAGGGATTTTTGTTTTGGAGCCAATTGTACTAGAAGTTTTTCTCATTTACAGTGATAAAGATAATGCAGAAGAGATTCTGAATTCTGTTAACTTGAAGTTATGTGTCCCTTTACTTTGTCTTCAACATATTTCTTTTCATGTCTTTCTAATGAATAACCAACTACAGTTTAGCACAAACTTCTACTGTAGTTTGAAATTATTTGATTATCTAATCATTTACATATTTTCCTCTGTGATTGCTATCAGCAGTTTTAAGACCTGTAGGTCATTTGGATGGTTACATTTTGTACTTCATTAGAAATTTCATTTTTCTTCCCTTCTTCTGTTATGATATGAGATTCTTTTATGGTTAAAGCCTCATATTTTCAACAACTTTATGTTTTTTCTTCTTCCATCATTCTCAATACACTTTATTATTTCAAGTACAGGGAATGGCCTCTAATGTTATGTTATTATTTTAAATTTGAAAACTCTTTTTCTTTTATCTTTCAAAACAGAGGTAACATAATCTTTGAACTTTTTATAATTTAATAAAGTTTTACCCCTCATGATTGTCCCCAATACTAGACAGCCTAACATAGAACCCGGCCTTACAGATCAAACTAGTATTGCTTTCAACTTATTTAATACCACCCTACAAACAACAAATACTCGGGTCAAGTTAGAACGTTCGTGGGCAGTTATCGAGAGAGATATCAGCATCCAAAAACAATGGGAAGCTAGACAGAGATAGTTGAGGAATCAACTATGATTTACCCTTCACAAATTGATATTTTACCCCTTAACTCTCTCTATCTTTTTCGAATGCCTTGATGGTATACTTTAGAGCCTTACAGTATAAACTTAGGAACAACATCTTTTTGGCACCATTGCCGGGGAACGAAGACACGAAACTTTTCCCTGGGAAGAACGACATTGACATTTTCTTTCTTTGATAGTGAAAAAAGATCGAAAAACCTTCTAAGGCTACTTTCATATTTCACTTGTTGACTCCACGGTAAGTAAATTGGATTTTAGCTGAAAGAACACCAGAAAGAACCTGGACGACAAGAAAACCTCACCAGTTTCTGATCCGAAAAAGATTTTAAAATCACGAAGATCCCTTAGACAAATCGTTTCATCCACACATACTATTTTTCAACCTAATTCTACACAGTCGAACGTTAGGGGAATACTTGAGAGATATGTCTCACTCCCCCCTTCAACCGATACGTTCTCTTTTCCCGAAGTGTACACCCCTACTACCAAGTAGTCTGGCAAATTCCCTATATATCCTGATTCAACCCCGGTTGATTCTCCGATATATTCACCTTATGAGTCTGGAGAAACAAGTTCTTTTCTTCTTGGGCCTTCTTTCTCTAGTTCCCTTTGCCTTGATAATCAATTCCCCACAACCTTTCGGTCACATTCAAGCACAACTCAAAATCTACCAAACTTCTGTGAGATTTCTCCTCATACACTCCGAGTTTCAGCCTCAAATCCATCAATGGATACACATAGAGGTGCGGGAACTGGAGGCGGTTCCGCAGGAGGAGCAACAGATGGCCAAGTACCACTCCCTGGAATCTTTGCTAAGGTGGCTGCCAGATCTTCCCCTCTTGTCCTTCTGGTCCCCCTACACAACCTTCCCAAAAATTACATGAAAAGTCTTCCCAAATTCACAGGGGAAGGATATTTAACCACACAAGAACACATCAATTTCTTTGACCAATTTGTTAACATCCTCAGAATCAAGCAAGAAGATGTCTATACTAGACTCCTCATTCAGACTTTTGAAGGACATGTGAGGACCTGGTTCCGAGCCCTAACAGTGGGATCTGTAAGGTCTTACGAAGAACTTGAAAACTCTTTTATCAGACAATGGGGAGAAAGGAGAGACCACCTCTATTACCTAACCGAATTTGGGGCTCTTAGAAAGAAAATATCAGAATCAGTTCTTGAGTTCACTCAAAGGTTTAACAAGTTGTATAATAAAATCCCAGTCGAGGTCAAACCTTCTCAACCCGCAGCGAAAGTAACTTTCACTGGAGCCTCTGACCTCGATTTCTCTCTATTATTAAGATAAAGGAGATCAGTAGATCTCACCAAGATGCAAGATGATGCCCTAGAAATTGAATCGAACATGATGGCATCAGGAAAACTAAAAGTCAAAATAGAAACCGGGAACAAAGAAAATAGAAAATTCAAAGAACAAGGTGGATCCTCTGGATCGGGGAAATCCTCGAGAGATAAAATAGACGATATGGCTAGGATAATTAAAGAGCTGTCAAATAATATCTCAAAAATGGAACTCAATCAATCAAAAAAAGATCATTTTCCTAGGAAGGATTTCAGAAGGAATCCTGATCCTCAAGCCCCACAAAGACTGATTAAGAATGAGGATCAAAAAATCCCAACCCCCTTCAAGAGTGAAAACTCCATTGGAGGGGAAGACCTAGAAGATTTTGAAGAGTTAGATGAGGATATAAACAATCTTGGTGGTGATAGTCTACAACCCTATTTATCAAGACAAGATTATGAAAAATCCTTAAATAAAAAAAATAGAGAGGAAGATGATGTAAACAACAATACTTCTGAAGATTTGACCTATTAGGGTATTGCAGATGATATAATGGCCAAACTGCACCAAAAATAAAATTTAAGACCTAGAAACAAGAGTCTTCCAACCACCCCAATGAAACAAACCCTGCCAAGGGGCGACACTGATGAAGCAGTTCCAAAAACCGCTGAGAAGCAGACTGCGAAAACCAACACCGTTGACACGCAACCTATCAAGCCAAAGTCAGTCAGAACACCCGTTGTTAAAACACAGAAAAAACAGGTCCCTGTGAGTGAAACCAAATCCACACCACAAAAGAAAGCTGAAAAGAAGGGAATGGAGGCCCAAAACATAGAGAGCGACAAAGCTATGGGAAATTTTAGTATGGAAAATGAAATAAACAAAATCAAGATTCCTATACCTCTTGTCGAACTGGAAAGAAAACCCATATACAGAAAACAAATTGCCAAGATGATTAGTTTTTCAGAAAACGAAATCCAAGCCGATGTCATTAACTTAAAGGATGGCAAGCCTAACATAGTTTTTGGTCCACATTTCGAAGGCACCAAAGACACTGTCGCCCCCTTCTATATCACGTTAACCTTGTTCGACCACCTACTCCATAACTGCATGCTACATTCTGGAGCATCCCACAACGTAGTGCCTAAAGCCATTATGGATAAATTGGGTCTCGAAATCGCTAGGCCTTATGGAGATTTATATTCCTCCAATTCAAGAAAAGTTAAATGTATAGGCATGATAAAAGACTTGGTGGTAAATCTGGTACAAATACCTACAAAAATCATTTTAATGGATGTAGTGGTTGCTGATATTCCTCCGAAATATGGTATGTTGTTATCTAGGTCCTGGGGCGCCAAGCTTGGAGGATCTCTCCAGCTTGACATGACGTATGCTACGATTCCAATTTTTGGAGGACAGGTCATGCACTTATACATAGAAATTAGGTTGGCATTCACGGTAAGTGATCCACACAACCCGAATAACTACCTTGTATATATCGTTGATCAAGATTTAGGTAATTGTATTTTATCCATTGATTATGATATTGATGTATGTATAGATGAAGGTTGTACAGAAGTGAAAACGAAAAAAGAAAAAATTAAAAGGGATGTATATAGCACTGGTGTGTGGAAAATGTTTTTTGATGGCGCTTCATCCTACTTTGGAGCTGGAGTTGGGGCACTCCTTGTGGCCCCTGATAATCAATTCATGATCCCCTTTTCCTATAGGCTACAATGGAATGTGGACCACACTAATAATGTATGTGAGTATGAAGCCTTAGTGTTAGGGTTAGAAGTCGCTAGGAGGATGAAAATAAAAAACCTCGAAGTCCTTGGTGATGCCGAGCTAATCGTAAAACAGGTAAACCGACAGTACCAGGCCAAACATCCTAGGTTGAGGTCTTACAGGAATTGCATTTGGGATCTGATTGAAAATTTCTTCTCCTCTATCAATGTCCACTACATTCCAAGAACCAAAAACCAACAAGCTGATGCGTTAGCCAAAGCAGCCTCAACTTTCACACCTCCCACTGCTTTTAAACTGAAGTACCATATACAAATGAGACATAGGCCTTCAATACCAAATAACATACACCATTGGCAAATTTTTGAGGACGATGAACAACTTCGCAAATTTTTAGAATCAATAGATGAGTTCGTCGAAACGCATGCCGACCAAGAAAACCAAAATGATCCTATTTGGATCATGCAGGAAGGGGAGGATCCCCAAGAATTCCATGATAAAATCGCTAAACACCGAATGCTAGTTCTAAAAAATAATCAAATCCCCAAGGGCCTGATTCCCTTGGAAAGGTTATTTAATCAAGATGACACCCCTTTGAAATCCACTTTACATCCTCAGCTAGAGGAGGTTGAGGACTGTGACATAGGTACCAAAGAAAATCCTCGGTTGGTGAAACTATCCAAATACCTGTCCCCATAAACCAAAATTAAATATGTTGAGTTGCTTAGAAAATATAAAGACATTTTTTCTTGGTCTTACGATGAACTGAGAACTTATGATACTTCTATAATCAAACATAAAATTCCTTTGAAACCTGGGGTCAAGCCTTTTAAGAAGAAACTCAGACAGATAAACCCTATGCTGCTACCAGTGATAGAAAAAGAAGTTAAAAAACTCTTGGACGCCAAAATCGTCGTCCCACTAAGATATTTCAAGTGGGTAGCTAATTTAGTTCCAGTAAGAAAGAAAAACAGCGAAATCAGACTATGTGTTGATTTTAGGAACCTGAACCGATCATCACTAAAGGACAATTACCCATTGCCTAAGATGGACCACGTTTTAGAGAAAGTAGTTGGAGCTAACAGAATGTCGATGATTGATGGTTTTTCAGGTTACAATTAGATTGTAGTACACCAAGATGAGAAGGAAAAAACAACTTTCATTACCCCTTGGGGTACCTTCATGTACAATAAAATGCCTTTTGGCTTGATGAATGCAGAGGCAACCTTCCAGCGTGCCATGGACATCGCCTTCGTGGGCGAGAGAGATAAGTTTGTTGTTATCTATCTTGATGATATGACTGTTTTTTCAAAATCCGATGCAGAACATCTAGTGCACCTGAAGCAAACTTTCGAGAAATGTCGTAAATTTGGTTTGTCCCTTAATCCTAAAAAATCTCATTTCACTATGCAAGAAGGTAATCTTTTAGGTCATATAGTGTCTAAAGATGGAATCAAAATTGATCCCAAAAGAATTGAAGCAATAGATACTATAAACATCCCTAGAAATGTAAAAGAAATTCAGTCTTTCTTAGGAAAAATAAATTTCTTGAGAAGATTCATCCCTAACTTCGCCGAAATTGTGAAGTTGATCACAAATATGTTAAAAAAGAACAATGAGATGAAGTGGACAAGTGAAGCCAAAGTGTCTTTTCAATGAATCAAGAAAGTTATCAGCGAAGCACCAGTCTTGGCAAGTCCTAATTACACAAAAGAGTTTCTGATTTTTTCCTTTGCTTCCGAACACACTATCGCAGCCGTATTGTTACAGAAAAATGAGGAAGGATTTGAACAACCTATTTCATTTTTCAGTAAAAGTCTAAGAGATTTTGAGTTGAAATATAATATACTAGAAAAACAATATTACGCAATGGTGAAGTCTCTCAAGGCTTTCAGAATGTGTGTATTACACTCGAAGATCATAACCTATGTCCCTACAAGCTCTGTTAAAGATATACTGGTTCAGTCGGATAATGATGGTAGAAGAGGCAGATGGCTAGCTAAGATTCAAGAGTTCGATCTAGAATTCAAACCAACAAAACTCATTAAAGTCCAAGGTCTGGCTAAATTGCTAGCCGAATCAAACTTGGCACTCAGAATAAATCAGCTGCAAGAAGACGAGGGTTTTCTAGAGATTAATGAACTCGATTTCACTACACCTATAGTTGAGATTCAAGACAGGTTTTCTACTTCAGTCGGGTACCGTGATATTGTTTCTTACCTCTTGACTCTTCAATGTCCCAGTGAACTAACCCCATCTAAACCCAGGACACTAAAGCTACATGCTATAAAATATTGTATTATTGACGGAAAATTATATTGGAAAGATCCCCTGGGTTTCTTGTTGAGCTGTTTAGTCGATACCGAAACTGAAAAGGTTATAAATGAGTTCCATGAGGGAGTGTGCGGAGGGAACCACTCTTGGCGAGCTACATCTTATAAAATCTTAAGAGCTGGATATTATTGGCCCAAACTATTCATAGATGTAAACACTAAAGTCCGAACTTGTACTCCCTGTCAGTTGTTTATAGGTAAACAAAAAGTCCTAGCTTTACCTCTAGATCCAGTAAAAACTGGAGCTCCTTTTCAGCAATGGGGACTTGATTTCATCAGAGAGATTCATCCACATTCCAGTGCTCAACATAAGTGGATCCTAACTGCAACGGATTACTTTACTAAGTGGGTGGAAGCTATTCCCACGAGAAGCGCAACTAACTCAGTAGTAATCAATTTTCTGGAAGAAAATATTTTATCCAGATTCGGCTGTCCCCGAAAGATAGTCACCGATAATGTGCAATCGTTTAAATCAATGGCTATGATAAGCTTTTGCCAAAAATTTAACATCATATTAGGACACTCAACAACTTATTATCCATAGGGTAATGGTTTAGCTGAGTCATCTAATAAAAGTCTGACAACCGTGATCAAAAAAATATTGACTGAGAACAAGAAAGCGTGGCATATCCATTTGAAATACACTCTATGGGCCAACAGGATAAGTACCAAAAGGTCAATCGAGATTTCCCCTTTTCAGATGGTATATGGCACTGATGTCATTTTACCAATCAGTCTTGCTTTGCCAGTAATGAAACTTTGGCAAGATTCAAACAAAGAACCTAACGACATTACCAGGAGGGAAAATCAATTGGTCGAAGTTCAACAAAATAGAGCCAAAGTAAACAAAAAGTTGTAGAGATATCAGGATAAAATGAAGGCTTTATTCAATCAAAAAGCTAGGGATATAGATTTCCTCCCTGGAGATTTGGTACTAAAATGGGAAGCCAGAAGAGAAGACACTGGCAAACACGGCAAGTTCGATTCGATCTGGTCTGGCCTTTATAGAATCTCGGCCTTAGAGGGAAAAAATGCTTTTTCATTAGAAAATCTCGAAGGGGACATTCTTAGCGCCCCTATACATGGGAGATACCTTAAACACTACATGCAGTAATATGTTGCTGAACTCTCATTGTACATACTAGTTTGTTTTCATGTTTTCTTTGTAGTTACATTGCTTTCAGTAAGTTTTATTTTGTAACAAAAAAAAAAAAAATTAGAAAATGTAAATACAAAACAGTTCAAAATCTAGCAGTTCACAGGATTTGTATGAGTCTCTGACAGTTATGAGTTTCTGATAGTTATCAGGTCATCTTATTTGCAGGAAAATTGTCAAGGACCCAAGAGATCAACTATACTAAAAGGGTAATCTACATGAATAATCATGATAAATACTTCCCAAAAAGGTAATAAGTAAACAGTCTTCTGGCTGAAAATACAAAGAACTACTAAGGTATGAAATCTGACCTAAGAACCTGAGTTAAAATGTCTTAAGAGGTACCAATGAGTGAGACACTAAATTTCACGACGGTTAATGTGATACTAGATTCCAATTTAAAAAAAAAAAAATCTTTAAAAAATAGTCGTTGGCACTCCTAAGTTTCCGAGGTTCTTTTACCCATTCCCCTTGATCACTATCAAGCTTACTCTTCACCTGACTCTGATTATTTTCCCATAAGTCTCTGGAGGAAATAAAGGTCTCATCTTAACTTCGGAAACATTCAGACTAACTTTCAAAGCGAGGATAGGTAAAATTCTATGTTTTTCCTAAACTTTGGCTGAACCGGAAGTATGTATGGGCTAATCCTCACATTTTTAGTCATTCTTGCGGGAATAAACTGATCGTTTTCGCTCAAGGAAAGTCCCTAAGAAATATTAATAAGTTTTCCCCAAAATTCTCCCTAAAGTCAAAAGTGTCTGAGGGCCAAAAAGAAGATTAACCCAGAGCTATTTAAATAAGTTGACAGACCTTTGCTGTAAAAGTTTTAAGCAGTATATTTTCCTCAGTATGTTACATAGTGATTGATTACCCCCACTTCATAACAAAAGTATATACAGACAGATGGTGAAAGGAAATTCATTATTGATTGCCCCCATCTAATCTAAAGAGATGATGAAAGGAAATTCATGATATGATTTCCCTCATCTCGACATTTAAATGCTAGAAAATAATGAAGTGGTGAAAGGAAATTCAATGTGGAAAATCTGATAACTTCACTAAGGTACTAAACAGGCTCGTCGGTAGTCAAGCAATGTCTACATATCTGACAAGGCTGTTATACACGAATTGCAAGATGCTCTGGTAATTTTTCTTCTTTCAGCAAGATTACACTTTAAGATTATGGGATCCCCTAGTTAATTAAAAAAAAAAAAAAAAGAAGTTGGAATCACTTTACCTTGATGCAAATACGAAAAAATAAAGACTGGTAGAACGAATAATCTTGTTTTGATTATCTTGCACAAATCTGAGGTCGGTTTTAGAAAGGGGAATCTATGTGAGCCTATCTCGAGATTGTCGAATGTTTTAATCTTGAAAAGTTTTTTGAGGTTAAGGTTGAAGTCTTTATCTTCCTGGTTGGGTTTTTACAACTATGTCTCATAGACTGGAATAACTGACCCCATTCACCCAATAAAGGAACTAAGTCTACACGTTCTCCTCGTCCCACAAGAAGACGAGGTCCCCTATTGGAGTATATGTTGAAATAGGTTTTAAAGTTATTATCTCTAACCTAAAACTTCGTATTTTTCTAATATGGAACTGCCTTAACTTAAAAAAAAAAAAAAAAACTAAAACTTTTTTTTTGGGGGATTCGGCTTTTCATAAGGCATAACCCTCGCTATCATTTCCAAAAGCCCAGTACCGAAATCCCGACAGGCATTATTTTTAATAATAAAAGGTGGAAAACTAAAATGTTTTAAAGTCCCGACGCACGTTCTATAAAGTACTTTTAATCATGATTAATTAAACCTTAAAGGAGTTGATTAACAACCCATTAACCTTTCTAGATTCAGGTTTACTCAGAGCAATGCGTTTTCAATGCATATCGATTCGCGAAATCCCGATCTTCGATTTCTCAAAAAAAATGGAAGTTAGTTATTAATCTTGATTAATTAAATTACTAATACAAAGGTTAAGGCCTAAACTAATCCCATCGCGATTTCGAGATTCGGGGTTTAGTTATGACATACCTCGTGGAATAAAGATCTCCGAAACCCCGAAACGCGAAGTCTCGACTCATAACCAATGTTTAAGCTGAACTAACTTTGTTTTAAAATCACAATTAATGGTAATTAAACTTCTTTAAGTATTTTCATATTTCGGAATTCCGTTGAACGAGATCTTTTGAATTTTAAATTTAGAATTGCTGAAATACGACCATATTAATAATGGATAACTGATGGTTTTTGTGACACAAATGCGTATCTCCAGAAATATTCTCTGCACTAAAGGTATTAATTTCTTATCAGTTGTGTCAGTACTTTCACCATAAAATGAGTTAAAGGAAATTAAAGGTTTGGGTTTCGAATCTTATTCTTGTTCTTTCTATCAGGAGTAAGTCGCATTCAGCCAAGCTTATACACCTCTCTTCTGCGACAGGTTTTCGTTCTAACACGAAAGTTATGGCACCGAAGAAGGCACCTAAGAAGAGTGAAAATATAGCTGGGATCTTCATCCCAGAGGGAGATGTCATATCCGACACCACACCACATACTATCGACTCGATCAAATCCTGGAGACAAATCTATGAAATTCTAGACTACGAAATCAAAAATTCCCCTAATGATTCCAAGAACCGCCTTCAGGACATAGAAAAATCAGAGCTTCACAAGATTGTAGCATGCCCATGGCTCATGACATACAATGACATGGTCAGTTGGGCTTTAGAAAATATTGATATTCCGATGAGAAGCATTTTAAACAATCAAGCGGTCATTATCGGCTCATTCAGACCGAAACATATTCAAGTAATGTACAAACTCTCACCCAATCCTAAATACATTTACAATGCCGAATTTATAGTTGAATTTCAGAGAAAGGAATGTATTGAGGCAGACCAAACCTACCCTGACATAATCGAAGGCTGGTGGGGATGTCCATCAAAATTTATTGCCGATACCAATGGAAATTATGCCACAACTTCTTTGAATGAGTACATGGTTTATGTAGCCATGATGTTGTGCAGACTCTTCAGCAAAAAGAGTCCCTGTCTTTTCCCCGCAGAATGGGTGCCCTTTATAGAAGAAGCATCAGAAGGATATAGTTTTAACTAGAGCAAGATTTTATCCGATAACCTAGCCAAAGAGGTTTCAGATTACAAAGCTGCAAGATCCAAAGGTCAACCAGTGGCCTTTTACATGTCGACATACATCATGGACACAATTTGTTTTATGACTCCATTCCCCTTGATGAATTGGAGTTCAAACATAACCTGCCTCGAACCCATTCACGAGTATCACTCTAAGCTATGGGAAGAAAATGCTAAAAATTTGTTTTACGAAATCTGTCATTTCGTAGTAATACTAATGCATAAAATGTTTTATGGTTATGACCCCCCTCGCATTTCTGAGACAGTCTCCGAAAACCTCAAGGCAATAGCTATCTGGTTCATTGAAGAAAGCTTCTCCTATATCAGGGTTTATGGGTGCTCAATCCCTCCTCATGCACTTCCAAAATTCCTCCCGGACAGACTAGTGTGTAGGGAAGTAGATCACCAAATAGTGAAAGGCGGTATCGGAATAGAGCTAAAGATGGCTCAAAAGAAGTCCTGGCCAATCTTCCCTGTATATATTGGGAAATTTTCATTACAAAACTTGGGTCATTCCAAGGTGGAAGAAGAAGTCAAATTGGTAAATATTGAGCACAAAAAGCATGATCCTTATCAAATAGTGAACAAACACATGATACACTACAATATGAAAGCTTATGAACATGAAAAGTCTGCTTATGATGATATGTTCAAAGAGGTCAAAACCTACGAGGAGGTATTAAACAGAGTACGAGCATTATCACTCGACTTACAGACTGGTTCTATGACTTTCCAAAGTCACAGGTGAAGCTGTTTACCAAAGGTACAGCAAGGTGAATCCATGACTCCCCCTCCAAAGCAGAAAGAGCCTACCCCAAGTTTTGAATCAGAGCTACATGATAAAGCAAATACAAAGGAAAATCCGAAGGAGACTAAAATGACTTCACAAAGAACAGAGGTTCCACATACGGAGAACTCAGATTCATGGAAAGGAAAGGAGTTTGAAACATCCCCAAAATCCCCTGGTGACATTCCCAAAAAAGTAGGAGGAACGACATCAACAGAGCTGGGAATCCCTATTACTTCTTTGACCCCTTTGCAGTTTACTTACGGAAACCCCCAGATGGAAGATCTATATGTTAGTGATCTTGAACGTATTTCTAGAGACGAGATTCCTTCATCCGATTATATTTTCAGTAAAAAGATGAAGGCTATCTTGAAACAGGAAATGCATCCAAGAGGAGACGCAATGATAAAGAAACATAAGATCATCGTAGATGGACAAAATATTGAAGAAGAGGATTTCGCTACAGAAGTAGCAGGCTCAATGGGAGCCTTGGAAACAACCAATTTATACTCTGTAGGTAACATGAGAACTAGATTACAATAGAAAGATCAAATGATAGCCCAACTACAAAGTCAATTAAAGGAGACTAAAAGAAATATCAGTCAGGAAATAAACAAAGAGCTAGAACAAGCTAGAGTCGGTGACATACAAGAGATTCAAATGTTAAAAGCAAGCTTAAATGAAATGAACATGAAGATACAGGTCATTCAAGGACAGGTCCTCCACCATGAATAAATGAATAAACAATTACAAAATAAGATGAATTCAATTCAAAATCAAGTGGTAGAGATGGAAATTTTTCAAGCCCAGGTGTTGGAAATACATGCAAAAATAGAAAAAGAGCAACAAAGAGTGATCTCCAAGCTAGAAATTATTCAGAATTACTTTCAAGAGGCAAGTAAATCCTTTGATGGTATTCTCTTGAAAGAGAGAGAAGCAAAAGTAGCTAGGACCACTTTTCAAAAGGCAGCAGCTCTTTCAGCAAAAGAGGAAGTCGAAAAAACTCAAAAGCTATCTGTTATAGAGCAAATTAAAGGGGATATAATACTCAAGGTATGGGAGGCAAACCTTTCCAAAAACAAGAGAATAACCAAAGAGGTTAATGATGATTGCCAAGGAATTTTCGACCTTCTAGACAAAGCTTCATTGAACATTGGAAGAGACAATTGTCTTGGGTTGTTAGGACAAATTAACATTGGAAGGCATCAATTAAATTTCAAGGAGAATCTGGATGAAATTCAAATAGAAATCTCACAAATAAAGGTAATTGATGTCACACAAATTAATAGGTGGATGGTGAAGCCAAATTTAAAGTTACAAACTATTGAGTTTACAGGAAAGATAATTGAAGATTGTCTACCAGAACTACAAAGAAAATTCTTCCTATTTGAGGCGAAAGATATTCCAGAGGCTCCTAGAGTTTTGGTGCAATTCTTGGGAAAATGTATTAACTGTCTCAAAACAGAAGAAGGAAGTTCATCAACAAAGAAATAAAGTATTATTTTGAAAGTTTTCATCATCGAAATTACAAAGAAGATAAAGATAGAAATGTAAACGATTCAATATTTCACATTTATGTAACCGTTAGCCTTCATAAGTTAGTTAATCACCAACAGAAAAAGAATTTGGTGATCATGTATAAATATAATTTCACAAGACTGAAAAAAGGGCTTTTTTTGTTTTGGAGCCGATTGTACTAGAAGTTTTTCTCACTTACTGTGATAAAGATAATGCAAAAGAGATTCTGAATTATGTTAACTTGAAGTTATGTGTCCCTTTACTTTGTTTTCAACATCTTTCTTTTCATGTCTTTCTAATGAATAACCAACTACAGTTTAGCACAAACTTCTACTGTAGTTTGAAATTATTTGATTATCTAATCATTTACATATTTTCTTCTGTGATTGCTATCAACAGTTTCAAGACCTGTAGGTCATTTGGATGGTTACATTTTGTACTTCATTAGAAATTTCGTTTTTCTTCCCTTCTTCTGTTATGATATGAGATTCTTTTATGGTTAAAGCCTCATATTTTCAACATCTTTATGTTTTTTCTTCTTCCATCATTCTCAATACTCTTAATTATTTCAAGTATAGGAAATGGCCTTTAATGTTGTTATGTTATTATTTTAAATTTGAAAACTCCTTTTCTTTTATCTTTCAAAACAGAGGTAACATAATCTTTGAACTTTTTATAATTTAATAAAGTTTTACCCCTCATGACTGTCCCCAATACTAGACAACCTAACATAGAACCCAGCCTTATAGATCAAACTAGTATTGCTTTGAACTTATTTAATACCACCCTACAAACAACAAATACTCGGGTCAAGTTAGAATGTTCGTGGGTAGTTATCGAGAGAGATATCATCATCCAAGAACAATGGGAAGCTAGACAGAGACAGTTGAGGAATAAACTCTGATTTACCCTTCACAAATTTATATTTTACCCCTTAACTCTCTCTATCTTTTTCGGATGCCTTGATGGTATACTTTAGAGACTTAAAGTATAAACTCAAGAACAACAGTCCCTATGGAGATTTTGATTGGTGCCTCCTACATCACAAAGTTTCATCGTTGAGTCTATGTTGTCAGAGTCTTCCATATGCCTCATTCTCTCGTTCAAAGGATGCCTATCATCATGTGTCGGCCATTCCTCAAAACTCTTGACTTTGCATATCGACCATACCTTTAGTGTGTCTCAGATAGGGGTGATTTTAAGGATGGAAATTTATTTTAAAATGTAGAAACCTTGGCGAATATTACTAATCCTTCATATGCCAACTATAAATGTTTGGCGATATTTTTGTAAAAATATTCAAATTTCTAAGGATTTTATATAGTTTTTATAAATTTTTGGCGAATTTTAAGGTAAAATAATTTTATCCTATAGAATTTGGGCAAATCATTTTTAAAATAGTGAATCTCGGTTTTTGAAAAACCATGGAAAATTAGCCCATGAGCGAAATTTAGCCCTTAAAATCATCCATGGTCTTAGAGTTACATGAATTTGTAGTCCTATCGTGCACCGTAGTCCTACCTTCATCATTGGTAGGTAACCTTGAACCAAACAGTCGACATTTCATCATTAGTCGCTGACTAGGGAATTTCCCTTATGTTCGATGACAAGAAATATATTCACACATTGGGATTCATGCAGTGTCTTGGATTCCATTATCCTTATTGGTGGTTTCCTCTCCTTTGTCAACAATTTCCCTTATCGGTTGCTATTCAGAGGGCCTTTTTCGTGTACCTCTTGCATCTGGTGCACGCAAAATATGCAAAGGGTTGTTGGTTCATGAACATGTTCTTTGTCTGAATTCCTCCAAATCATCAAGCTCCTTCTTTGTACCTCATGCTGAATGATGAGAGATTCCTTAATTCTCTCCTTTCAGTGAGTCTCCTTCCATCTAATTCAACCCATCTATTTCGGAAACAAGACCTAAAGTCCTATGAGTACCTAGAGGCTTGCAGTCATTAGTGGCAGGTTCTCTCACCATCGACAGTTGGGAATACATCAATGTCTCCTAATCAATGGATTCTTCAAGTTTTCTACCTCAACAACTTTATTCGCACTTGTAAGATTGTACTCAGTGCCTTGATACCTACTTTCATTATTAGTAAGTTGTCTCGCGTTTTTTAACGGTATACCTTAATGATGACGGTATTAGAACCCAAAATTTTTTCACCTTATAACAATTTAAACCCTAATATTAAACCCTTAACAAGCACACCTTAACCTCTTATCTTATTAACCTAATAATTAATTTTAAATAAAAAACCCTAATATCACTAAATATACTATCTTAACCTTCAAATAAACAATATTTCAATAAACCCTAGCAATTTCTTATAAAATAATATAAATTAAACMCTATAAAATAATTAAATTAATTAATTATAAATTAAACCTTAGAAAATGAAAATTTATTTAGAGACCTTAGTACACTAATAATTCAAATAAACATTATTTCAATAAACCCTAGTAAGTCCTTGTAAAATATTATAAATTAAACCCTATAAAATAATTAAATTAATTAAAAATTAAACCTTAGAAAATGAAATTGATTTAAAAACCTTAGTACATTACCTTAAAATAATTAGAACCCGCTAATTTCCTTTTAACATAAAAAACCCTAATATTAAACCCTAGACTAGCACTCCTTATTAACCTAACCCTAGAATTACACTTTAATTTACCTCAAACAAAACCACAAAACATAATTATATATATGGATATATTTAAATATAAAATACCCTAAAATTATCCTAACCTTTAATAAACAGGAAATTAAGAAACCCTAGTGATATTTTATAAAATTAAACTATTAAATAATTCTACTTAGCCGACACCAATAAACTTTCCCGCTTCTAGTATTTATATCAGCTCTTCCCCTTCTCTTAAAACCCAGGCTCTTTGTCCTGAAGATGGATCTTGATCTGGATCCGAAACGTCGACAATCTAATGGTATACCCTAATGACCGGTAATCAAACAAAGTCTCATTGTGTTCGACCTCAACTCCTTTATTCACATGGTGTAGACTTGCACCTTTGGCAGATCATGCAGAAGACTTGAAGATATCAGTTCATAGTCACATCTTTCCTGAGTTGTTGCTATCTTTCATTGGACCAGCATCTATGTGACTTCAGTGATCATGGGAGATCTTATTGTACTCCATTGTATACATATATCTTCATATTGATTTTGATATTGGTTTTACTGGGCCTTGTTCATTACTATGACAACTTATGGCATGTAGACACCTTTGTATTTCCTATTCATGGCCATGAACAACTGTTTGGTATATTTTCACATGGATCTGCAGTGTAATTCAAATTGGCATCTATGTGCGCAAAGTCTGTATAGATTGTAATATTTTCATAAGAAACTATTTTATCTAGCTTGGTCTCCAATACTCCACTTCTAGGTATTATAATGTATTTCGGCCATCGTAGGTACTCCTCTGACCTCACACATTAGGGGGCATCTGTTATAGCAATATTTTCCTCACCCTATGCAAATTTTCTCGGAAGGCCTTTTCCATTTCCCTATGCATACTTGAAGTCCCTTTTTATACAACATGTGTATATGCAGGTTGCACCATTACAACCCGTGTACATCGGGTTTTGTGCCCAAAATTAAAAAATGGTGTCGGGTTTCCATGTCACGTCACGAGATCCATGATCCTTGACCTTACATATACTGGAAACGTTTCAACTCGGCCCTTCAGTTCCATTTGAAGGCTATAAATGGACCATATCCAAGATGTGGAAAAGAGGAGAAGAATTCAACTTTGAGATCAAAGTTACTCTGGAGAAATTACTCACTTCATATTGAGACTGCATCCCTTTTTCCTTTTAAGTATGAACACATTGTTTAGCCCCCAAGCTCTTCCCTACTTGATGGAGAACCTCATTGTTTCTCTTATATCAGCTTGCCTTTGGTGGAGGATTGAAGTGGTGGAGGTCCAGCTGGAAGGGACTTAGTTTCTCGGTTTCGAACGTGCCGACATGGAAGTTTGTCATTCATATACTTGTGTTGATTACATTTTAATAGAAATACTCATTTCACGACCAATTAATTCCTTGCAAATATTTGAATTGTTATTCCATGGGCATATTTGTTATGAATATTGATGGATTATGCTATTAAATGTGCTAACTTTATATATTATCACCATATGCTTGCATAAATTGGTTGTTGAGGACAAGTTGCGGGTATATTTCTTTTAGTCATGTGCTCAATGGTGGACTTCATCGAACGTCTGGACGAGGTAGGCTCTTTACCTTGTCTGATTAACATATTTGTTTATATAGCATACTTGAGATTATAGTTGATTTCTACAGTCATTTTCATCTGTTGTGGTGTACCCCATGCCATAGAGTGATTTTCCTTGTAACAAAGAGCGGAGTAGTAGGCTCGCATGAAAAATATTGAAGTACTACAAGAAGAATCCTATAGGGTGAAAATGACCATATCAGCCACTCGAGGTATAATCAAACAGGAAGTCAAAGAAAGTGTTGAGAAGATGCAGGCTCAGGTTACTGCCGAAACAATCAACACAATTTTGCAGAAGGAGACATAGATAAAGGATAAGGCCACGATAGCAAAGGAGACAGTTGAAAAGTTCATGGTGAACTAGATGAATGCCTAAGTGGCTCAGGAAGAGCCACATGTGAGTGTTGGGGACCTATTGGATAGGTGTTTTGGATAAGTTTTGATAAGTCTTGGGAATCGCACAGGAACGAATCGCATGATATTTTGGCTAAGGAGCAGTGCATGCGCGCAAAACATTTGAAGCATGTTCGAGAGTCAGCGCGCAAAAGGAAGAAAGTAGTTAGGATTTCTAGACATTTTGTCTGCATTGTAATGGGATTAGACCTTTTGTAAAACTATAAATGGTAATGGGTTTTTTGGTAGAAGTAGTTTGGTAGTGAGAGTTTTTTCATGAAGTTATTTTTAGTTCATCAATGTTGGTAGAAGTTTTGAGGTATGACTGAGGAGTGAGGCCCGCACTGCATTAGAACGACTAGGTAGGTTTGAGTAATGGTTAATATTGCATCTTTTTGTAAGCGTCGTGTGCAGTTGTACAAAGACTATAAATGACTAATATAAGAAGAAAACTATTGTGGACATAGCCCAGATTGGGGTGAACCATGTTAAAACTTGTGTCTTGATGTGATGTTATGTGTGTGTTGTGGATAGCTATGGATAGCATAGAATGGTTAGTATTATGAATATCTTATGAATATTGTGCAGTGATGATGAAAGCTTAGTATTATGAATGTTCTATTCATATATGCTATCATAATGTCGCACACTAAAGTAACTGGTAAATGAATGAATTCTAAGTAAAGTAATTTCACACACAGAGTATGTTTCATGATAAGTAAATATTAAGTAATGAAACTAGCACACACAGTAAGAACATGATGAATTCATCACTTCCCCTTATCACTGCAGAAACTTGGTTTGTGCAGCCCCTCTAGATGCCTCGGGTGAGACTTCAATTGCTTACAGGTGATGCCGAAAGGGCTAGTGTCTAAGGGTTTTGTTGGTGTATTGTTGATTAACCCTGGGTCTTCCCACTGCGTGCCAACAATGCTCATTAATACTTCACCTTCCTTTTTTGTATTTTTATCCTTTCCTTCCTTGTTATAGTCCTTGGAGATATTTTGTGTAACTTCAATCCTCTTTTTCTCCTTTTTTTCTAGGATGTATATGTTATTTGGTATTCTTGTTGCTGTTGCAACCAATCTTCCTAATTCTTCTTCTCTGTTTTCACATTTTCAGGAGTCAAACTTAAGATTGTATCCTTGATCACATATTGTACTGACACTAAGGAGATTATGCTTCAAATGTTCAACCAATAAGACATTTGTTTCTTTAACATTTTCACTTCCAAGGCTCACTACACATTTTCCAAGTATTTTGACAGAGGAGTCATTTCCAAATGAAACGCTGCCACTTTTTCCTTTCTTTAAGATGATGAATTTGTTTTGGTCCTTGGTCATGTGTGTTGAGCATCCACTGTATATGTACCATTTGTCTTCTTTATTTTCAACAAAAAATGCTAATCAACAATCTTTCTTGTTTGTATTCTCTTTCCTTTTCCATACTCTAGATGATTTTATGATAGGAGCATCTTCTTTCATATCTCTTCAATCTTGTGCTTTGTGACCAAGATTATTGCATTTGTAGAATACAATGTTCTGATCCATCGGTGGATCAAATGGATTGTAATTTTTGTTGACAAATCCATGAGCATTTCTAGATCTACTATTTACATGATTGTCCCTTGGATAACCATAATCATTTATGTTTCTTATATAGTTATTTACTGCATTGATTTTGCAGTGAATTTCTTTTTGTCCAAAGTTTCCGCAAGTAACAATGACCAAGAAAAATGTTCTCATACCTGATAGAAAAGGACCTTAATGGTGTCTCGCCCCTTCTAAATTTTTATCTTTTGTTCCAATTGGAGGTGTTATGTTCTTGTTGTTCTTCAACTCCCCTTTTTTTGTTGATTCCACTTCTTAAGGAATTTTCATGGTTTCTATAATTTCCTTCATCTTCCATGTCTACTTTGTCTATGTCTATAGTCTTCAAACTGTTGTCATATCCAATTCATGTCTTATTGGTAGGTGATCTCTATTTGATAAGCATTTCATCTAACATTTACATCTTTCAAATTTCTTCAACTTTTTCATTGTCAACATCAACTCTTTTATTGTGTGATCCAATTCTTCTTTTAATTTCTCATAGTCTCCTAATTGCAAGTTCTTAATTGTATTTTCAAGCTCGTGATTCACTTCTTCATAATTTATCAATTCGTATTTTAACTCTCTATTTTTTTTTCCGAGCTTGATATTTTATTCTTCAGCATGCTTCAATTTTTCAATATTATGTTCATCTTCTTGTTCACTTTTTGTGATGTCTTTGCTTCCCGAGAAAGATTCTATGTTTGTTTATTTGTTTTTTGCATCAAACTCTTCTTTAGAATTGATTTAATCTATTTTAGAATTGTTTTGGTCAACATTTTGAGTTTCTTTAGTTTTGGAGAGAAATTCCCTTACATCCCTTTCTTATCCATCACTTTCATCTGAAGAAATATTGTCCTCCTTGGAGTAAAGATTCTTTTTCTTGTGGAAGCTTTTCTTTTCTTCAAAAGGACATTTTTTAGCATAGTTTCATATTCTACCACAATTGAAGCATTTAAAAGGTAACTTACCTTTGTATTTTTCAGTTCCCCTCTTGAGCTTTCTTACGAAATGTGTTTCATCTTCATCGGATTGATCGCCTGGTCTTTCTTCTACCTTGTGTTATTTGTTCCTTGTTTTCTTCGTGGATTTAAAAGTTTCTTCTATGTTTGGCTGTCCATTTTTTGTATATGTTCTCATCTCATATGTTGTGAGAATCCCATGTAGTTCATCCATTGTCATTTTGGTCAAATCCCTATTTTCTCCAATGGTTGAGACCTTGGCATCATATCTCAAAGAAAGTGATATCTACACTTTCTATACAACTAAGGATTCTTTTAATTCGTATCCTAATCTTATGATGTCATTGACAATTTCATCTTCTCTGAGTAAATAAGTTGCAATATCTTCGTTTTCATCCATTTTCATATTTTCAAACTGTGCTTTGTTTCATCGAAGCTTGACCTGCTTGAATTTTGTATCGCCTTCATAAATATTTTTAAGTTTATCCCATACCTCTTTAGTTGTGTTGCAACTCATCACCTTGTTAGAAATAGTCGGTTTCAATCCACTTATGATAACATGCCTATCCTTTGAATTATAGCTCATCAATTTCTTCTCATCTGGATCGATTGGAGTATTTTTTGGAACTTTGTAGCTATTGACAACTGGGATCCATATATCCACTCCTATAGTTTTCAAGTAAGTTTTCATTTTGTTGCTCCAGTATGCATAATTGTTTCCATCAAATGGTGGAATCCCACTTGGAATGTGGCCTTCCATTTTTTCTTATGATCTTTCCTTCCAGTGATTAAACTGTTATGAAGGTAAGCTTCTCTGATACCAATTGTTGATACTGAGAGGCATGGTGAATCAATATCAAGTACAATTTAACACTTTTTAAAATTTAAATTTTCAATCAAGTAAATGCATCCCAATATACAATAAGAGTAGAATAAGAAATACACAATGCACAACATATTTACATGGAAATCCATAGAATGTTTTTATTATATAATAACAAGTTTACATTCAAAGGAAGCTACAACTACAAAGATTCTCTAACACCAACTGGAAGGAGGCACCTACTCCCTGGTTTACAGGCTCCAACCTAAAGGAATCTACAACTCCCTATATTATCCAACTTCAAATGGAAGGAGGATCTGACCCCCTTTCCTTTCCCCTTCCTTTCACCCTCATATATATATATATAAGAGAATCAATCTGTCATTGTCACTGTCACTATCGATGTATTTATCACTATCATTGTCTCTATCATTGTAACTGATACATAATCATCATCATAAAACTGGGTCCACATGTAAATCCTAGGTCCACATGGGTCCACATATAAACCCCAACATCACTTCTTAAATTTATCTCGAACACATGTTTGGGACTAGCTTCTGGATTAGTCACAAACCCTAAATCCATACCTGTAATGAATCAAGGTATGGAACTTGTACCCAATATTCTTTAATATATTCTCTGAGATTCATCCAAGTTTTTCCACTTGACTCATCCCTGAAAAAGAGTTATAGAAAAAATGGAAAAACTTGATGAATTTTGTCCTATTCTGGAGAGCGAATTTTTACAAAATTCCACAAATTCAATATTTGATATCTAATTATGAAAATCACATAAAAGATACTAAAGAATGTACTATTTCCAATGCAATTAGTCTCATATAATTTATATCCTCTATGAAGAAGTTATGATTGTTTTACCCGGAACACCTTTTTGAGACTAGTTACGGGACTAGTCAAAAACCTTATCTTCCACAGAGTGTATCTCCAAAAGTAAAATGACCTAGAAGCTGAAATTTGTACCACAAGTACCTTGATATATCTTCTCAACATCGTCCAGTTTTCACTATCTTAATCATTCTATAAAAATATATATATAGAAAAAATTCCAAGATGACCTTCAAAGAACATACCTTAGAACAAATCATCACAAGGCTTCATCTTCCCTTGGAATTTCACCCTTCTTCACTTCATCTTCCCTCTGAATTAACCACCAAACTTGTGCTCAAATATCGAAAGATTAAATGATGAAAATGAGAGGTTCTTAATTTGTATGTATACCCTTCCAAGTGTTTCCTTTACTTAACTTTAGGGCCGACCAATAAATTCTTGTTTGCAACACTTTTTAGGGGAAAATTCACATGATCATATTTAAGAGGGCATGTCTTCTCAACTGTGAGGAGCCATGTGGCGTGCCACCTACCGTTGGAAATGGCTTGATGAGGGATATCAATCCATGGATATTTTTCATGCATTTGCAATGTCCTTCATACTCTTTTTCTTCAAACAATTGTGGGGCTTCTTGTGTTCTTCTTCAAAGCGTCTTCCCATGAGGGCCATGCCTAAAGCTACACCATAAGGGGACCACTTTGGAGGCTTCTTCATGCTAATAAATGACTGAATTTGACATCAATGACAAAACCATTCAACAGGGTGGGTCCATAGAAAAACAATCTCATGAGAGAGGGGTACCACTATGATCAGTGTGAAGAGAGGAATCTAGTGGGATATGTCCCAAATAAGGGTGTCGGTGGGACCACTATACTCATTTTTTTACTCCTACGAAGTTATGTTTTCGTCTGAATAATAATGCAGTGACATAATTCCCAAATTATTAATAGTTAAAATTGTGTAGGAATTTCACAACCTGGATGTAGGAAGCAGGGTTGCACACAATGGATGTGAAAAATGTCCACTCTCTTTCTATTCTATTTTTGTTCTGCTATGTTCTGATAGAAAGTGTTATGGTTTTGAAGCTTCCTACGAATGAGGGGTTTCCATGTGCTATAGTCTCTCATATATCGACGGGGTCTAACAATAGTACTTGGCCCAGTATCTCAAGGCTCTAACCAAGGAGGTACAATCGTACCCTTATCCGCACTACTCGATTACCCAGGTACATGAGAGTAGTCTTCATGAGTATTGTTGTCGGTGCCACTATGATAATCAGGTAGTCGATTGGTTGATATATTGTTGGTTTCAGGAGACCTATGGGACTCCTTATATACCTGACGGTACGTGGGAGTGAATGGCCATGTATAGGTGTTGTCTAATGTGGTACTCCTCGAAGGGGTACCAATATGGTTACAAAGGTTTCTAACCGGTTGAAACAATGTGTTTCTAGTAACCACGTGAAACTATGTGTATTTCTTACGTGTATTCTTCCCCAACCACAGTTTTACTCACCAAGCAACATATCACTATGCTTTAAATACGTTGGCACATGTCTATGGACTAAATTTATTTTTTCTAAAAATCTGTAGAGGAAAGGGCTCTGATACCACTTGTAAGGTACTAGAAGGAAATATGTAGATCAAAAATGCAATTAATGTCACAAATGTTAACAAAAAGAGTGAAATCGTAAGAACAATGACATAATTGATCCAAAATATGATACCTTTATTATATTGAGAGAAAATTTCACTTGACTCTTCGAGGGGGAACCTCCAACAGAGAAAAGATCGAGTACAAATGAATTCACAATACAACCTTTTCCATGCTTTCTACCCCTATTTATATTATTTCTATCTTCTAGAGAACATTCTAGAGGAAGAACTTTCTAGAGGCAGAGCCTTCTAGTAAGTCTTCTTACATTAAACGTGTTCACATTATTACATAGGCATTATTTACTAATGAAGGCCTTTATTACATAGAAAAACATATTATTCTATCTACTTGACGGGTTAGGTAGGTTAGGACCCTAACATATACTATGAGTGGAATATACAAACTTCTTCTTAGGGAAATTCTTTCTTCCTTTCCATGAACAACCTCCTACATTCAGGGATGGGGAATTTTCATAGGGAGAAAAGTCATTTGATTCCTTCCTTTTGG
>JZKD02S1771851.1:202690-216506 GCA_000966675.3 Picea glauca
ATTTTGTGTTAGAAAGTAATGGATGTGCTCGTTTAACCATATACAATATAGCAATATTGTCACCCAACCATAGGCCGAAGCCACCCTTGAGCACCTTAACCTTGACAGAGAATCATTCCGAAAGAAAACCCTAAGCTAGATAGACTAACAAGATAATGGACCTCTCTCCAGGGATAGTGCACCAAGAAAGAGTAACTAAGATTGATCAGAGAATCCAACCCAGAGAGAGACCAAAAATACAGAATGCAGAACTGGTGGCAAAAACTACTCCAAGACTTGCACACAAACTGTCCTTCTGCAGAGAACACAAGTGCTACTGCTGTATTTCTGAGAAGTCTGGCTAAAATGAAGACTGGCTTCCTGTATTTATACTGCTTCTTCTAGAATGCCTGGGCCTACTTCTCATTCTGGGTACTAATTCTTTAGTATATAACATTTCCTTTAGCCGACTTCTTTTCTTGGAGGCTAATAACCTAATATAATTCATTCTCTTGAGCTAACTTGTCTTCTAGGGTTATTAACCAATTATTTAGAGTTTCTTATTGCTTCTCAGAATATTCTATTCTCATCAGGTTTACACGTGGAGGTAAATACCTCCCGAAACTACCATAATATCAACACTCCCTCCTAGCTAGGGAGGTATTGAAGGCAGTGGTCTTGAGCACAAACATACCATTGAATCGATAGCATCATCATAGTCGTACAAACTATCTCATGAGATTAAGAACACCATTATCACTATTAGTGTCATCTGACAACATCAATTGCATCATCTCTCAAAACCATACTCCATCTGAGTAATCATACATGATGTTGAATAAGTCACTTACTCCAAGGAGTGATACAAAATCCATTCTTCTAATCTAGACATATGTCCTAGAAGAATAGATGTTCGGGACCATTTTTTGTCTGGAAAATCTCTGTCCATAAGTACACTGATCATCCATCTATCTGATAATCATTTTCAACACTACTGATAATCTAAATGGAAATCAAAACAATGTCATTCAATAGAACACAATTGTGTCTATCCATAGTAGTACACAACTACAATCTAGTGGTACACTACCACACCAAGCAGGACATAGCTACTTGATCAATGACATATAGTCACAATCAGTGGAACACATCCACCACAGTAGCATACATCTATTGTCCAGAGACATACAGTCTCCATAACAATCATATCATATGATATCAACCTACACAGAAAACATTGTTATGATATAAAATGAATCATCTGGGCCATTCTTCCACTCACATCTATGAGATATGGAAGAGCATCTTCCCTCAGAAGGTAAAACATCAACGATGAGCTGTCTAGACTATTCTTCTCAAGCAAGGAAGAATAAATGTCTTGATTTTTGAGCCTGCACCATTCACCTATATGGGCCATTCCTCCGACACTAAACAAAGTGCAACCTGGAGAGAATGAGTCTTCCCTAGGGAATGCATATCCTTGATTGCTGAACCTAGACCATTCACCTATCTGGGCCATTCCTACAACACTAAACAAAGTGCAACCTGAAAAGAATGAATCTTCCCTAGGGAATCATTGTCTGAACCATTTCCTAAGGAAATGACTGTCCTGCACCAACCTCCAAAACAAACCATTCTTTGAAACTGCTCACAACTGTGAGCTTCAAAAGAATGATTGTCCGACGAGGTAGACCAGTCTTCTTGACCACTACTGAGAGTGACCGTCAAGAAGAAAGACTTTCCTAGACCATTCCCCCACACTGGCCACAAGGGGAATCATTTTCTATGGTACATCAACAATCCATCGAACCATTTTCATTACAAAAATGACTATTTGATATGGACCATTTTTCGAACTGGAAATGCTTGTCCATCAAAAATCTCAAACCACTTTCCAAACTGGAAAGGAACTGCTCATCCTGGACCATTTTTCGAACTGAAAAATGACTGTCCATAAATCAATAACACATAAGTGTTCCCTCCCAACCTGGGATTCATCTCTTCCCTTTTCAATAAGGAAGTCGTTTCCACGAGCTCTAACTTATTTCTTGAGTATGAAAACTCTTTCATCTTGGATAGAGCCTTTACCAAAATATTTGCTTATTTGCTCATCTGTGGAGATATATTGGAGAACCACTTCTCTTTTCTAGACTTCATCACAAAGAATGTAATGCTTGATATTAACGTACTTCGGTCTTTCTAGAACAATGGTTTTCTATGGAGGCTTCATATAGCTCTGATCATTATAGTATATCATAGTTAGTTTCAACTCTTTTGTTTCCTGCTAGCTCATAACATCGTGGTAGAGCTCAAACTAGAGCATACCCAAGTGGCACTTCTTCTGTCATCATGAGAGTTTGTCATGGATTAGCAATCCATTATCCTGGACTTCTGAGTAACCATTCTAATACAATATATCTGTTATAGAAAATTTTCACCACGCTTTTTTTGTGCATTGGATGCTCTACACCAAGTTATTTGAATCCACACAAGATCTTATTCCATCTGCATTCAAGGGTCTCTTTTCGGTATACCTCAAAGCCTGGAGGTTTCTCTACATACGCCCTTTGTTCAATTATTCTGGAGAAAATTATTTGCATTCATCTGATGTAAACTCCAACCCATGGATATTGTGGACGGTATAATGGATATTGTAGAGGTATGTCTGGTTTACTGGAACAAACAATCATCATAGTATTCTCCTTCCATCTAGGAGAACCTCTAGTTCTGGATCTCACAATTATTACATTCATAAGTCTTCCATAAAATGTTCTTCATCACAACTTTCAATTCCTCTTCTTGATTTGTTTTAGTGAGTTCATCGCAGGCTGGTAGTCTTGTGATTCTCGATACAATGACTGGTTGTTATGGATTTTTTTTCTTTCTTGGAATCTTCATGTTCTTCCTCATGATTCTCTTTATCTCTTGGGTCCATGGAGTTTTCTATAGATTCCATGCCTTGAATATTCCAACTTCTTTCTTTCATCATAGGATCATGGATTTGTATGGACAACCAATGATACTTTAAGGCTTCTTTTCGAAGAATACTTCTTCTAAATTCACACTTGAACATGTGTTGCTTTTCATGGTTTCTACCATGGATATATACTTCATCATCTTCAATGGATCATATTATTTAGGATTAGCTCCATCCTAATCCTTTGTTCATGCATGAATGCATGCTTTTCTTTTGAAATTCTGTAATCAGCTCCCTCCGACTAAGAGAGCCCACGCTTCTGTCTGCATCCTTATTTCCTTCTGCAAAGTGTCATAAGCCTTTTTCCAATTTCCTCTTGATTGCTAACTTCTTTCTTCTTTACTACTTCTAGGTTTCTTTAAGTTTGATTCTTATTTTGGCTTATCTTGCAGTTGTTGCTTATGTTAATAGCTTCCAAATGAATTGTTACCAGGGGTTGTTGATGTACTTCATCCTTTCATGTGTATTGTCTGACTTGTAGTCATCGTGATAGCAATCCTTATCTTGTTGTTCTTCCATAGGTATTGTTTCTCTTTGAACATCTTATCTTCTAAGAAATATATATGCAAGATATGTACAGAAAATATGTAAACATGATATGTACAAGAATTATGAAGAATATTGTTACCATGTCTTAGAAGAAGAAGTTTGTTTTATCCTGCTTGGTCTTCTTTGAGGGTTCCCTTTCTTCGGCCACTGATGCTTCATGTGTTTCCTTCATTTTCTTTAGCTCGGGACAATGATTCTTGTAGTGACCATATTTTTGACATTTGAAGCATTGTATTTTTGACATATATTTCTCTTGATCTGGCTTCTTCCTTGAGCCAAACTTTCTTTTATTCTTGAAATTTTAGAACCTTGTTGTCACGGCTTGATCATCATATTTCTTTTGGGGTTTCTCTTTTGCACTAATCCTTGATTCTTCTTATGCACAACAAGTCCAAAGTTCTTCAAATGTAGGATACTCCTTCCTTGTGTTCATGCTTGTCGCAAATGCATCCCATGTCTTGGGAAGACCATTGAGTACTATATTTTCCAGTTCCTTTTCAAAAATGATCTCTTCAATAGCTTGTAGTTGATCTCTTAACTGAGAGATACTCATAAATTATGATGTTATGCCATCATCATCATTCATTTTCATGTCATAGAGCTCATTCTTCAGACTCATTACTTGCCCAATGTTTCTGACTAAGAAGAGGTTTGTTACAGCATCGCACATATTCTTAGACGAATCAAGATGGGATATGTAGGGTATCAAGTGGTATTTTATAGAGTCTACTATGATACTCATGGAATTGATGTCACTGTCTTTGAACTTCTCCAAAACTGCAATTCTCTAAGGTTCCTTCTCTTTTCCTTCTTCGAACTATGGTTCCATGATCTTTCTTTTCACGATATACAACACTTTATTATTAGCAAGGATGAGGTCAATCCTTGTCTTCCATGCTCTGAAGTTAGAATCCCCTTCTAACTTGTTTTTTGACTTCATAGAGTAAGTCATAATTCCTTTGACTTGGTCAACCCTTGATTTTGGCCAAAAACTCAAACTTGATGTCTTAGCTTGCTGAGAGTACCAGGAGATGCGCTAGGCTAGGGTGCACTAGTCTATCCAGAAATTAGGTCAATATCTTCACTTAAGGTGCCTCAACGAGAGTTTTATGGTTTTTTTGCTACAACATAAAACTGGCTGCAACTGCAACTGAGAAAATCCTCCCAATCTATCTTTCAACAATTATATTGTCCGAATATAGCGTGGGCCCATAACCTGTTAGAAAGTAATGGATGTGCTCATTTAACCATAGACAATATAGCAATATTGTCACCCAAACATAGGCCTGAGCCACCCCCAAGCACCTTAACCTTGACAGAGAATCATTCTGAAAGAAAACCCTAGGCTAGATAGCCAAACAAGATAGTGCACCTCTCTCTAGGGATAGTGCACCAAGCAAGAGTAACCAAGATTGATCAGATAGTCCAACCCAGAGAGAGACCAAAAATACAGAATGCAGAACTGGTGGCAACAACTACTCCAAGACTTGCACACAAACTATCCTTCTACAGTGCGCACAAGTGCTACTGCTATAGTTCTGAGAAGTCTGGCTAAAATGAAGACTGACCTCCTGTATTTATATTGCTTCTACCAGACTTCCTGGGCTGACTTCTCATTCTGGGTACTAATTCTTTAGTATATAACATTTCCTTTAGCCGATTTCTTTTCTTGGAGGCTAATAACCTAATATAAGTCATTCTCTTGAGATGACTTATCATCTAGGGTTATTAACCAATTATTTAGGGTTTCTTCTTGCTTCCTAGAATATTCTATTCTCGCCATGTTTACACATGGAGGTAAATACCTCCCGCAGGTACCATAATATCAACATTTTGGCCCTCCCACCTAGTATAAATTGTATGGAATTTTCCCATATATGCATTGGGTTCTAATCAGAGGTTTATGGTGCATGCTTTGTATTGTATATCTATAGGTTTGGTTGGTTCGTGAGAACTACAGAGGTTCTTGAGTGGGTCAAGTTTCAACACGATTCAACTTGAAATTTGAAAGATTACACTTACATAATCGATTAGTGCTCAATGTAGAGAGGCGCGAGGCTCTGACGATGAACAATTACCAGGGTTTATGTTTTTCTTGATAGGTATTTATTTACTTGGTCCTTCATCTCAGTGTGTTTCCTTGTAGAAAATAATTATGAATCATATTGTTAAAATTAAAACAATGCTCTGTTTTTTAACTCATTTATTAGATAACAGTTAAAGAAGTAGCGTTGCCATTGTTTTAGGTCTTTTGGTACTAAGTTCGATGTTCCACAAATTTGCAAGGAAAGATTATAGAGTTCATCGATTGGGGTATCCTTTCCATAATTATTTTATCCCATGTTAGCGGCTTCAGAAGAATGAAGGTTATTTTTCAAAGGATATGTAGAGTAAGCAAAATTTTATTTTTGTTGGCTTAGCCCAAGGTCAAGGTGCCAACGCTTTTGATGTCAAGGTGTCAATGCTTTATTTTCTTCCTCCAAAGGCAAAAGTAGCCTCCAAAATGTTGTTATCAACCCCTTTTGCCCCCCTCATAACAATAAACTTTGTAACGATTGGCAAAGGAGTTGTTGGACCAACAATTTTCTCTTCAAGTTTTCATTCTTTTGTTTAACATGCTCTGCCTCTTCTTAATGTTACATTTACTTTTGAAGATGACCATAGTCTGCTCCAATTCCTTCTCTAAGATCTTCAATATATTTCACTGGTTTCAATAACATTCTCATGAACATTAGATTTTACCCATATTATTGCTAAATTTCATCTTTGTTATCTCAAACAACAAATTGTGTAAATTTTTTCTCCTTAAGCTACATGCGATTTTTCATATTTCCTTCTTTCAACAACCAAAATCTCTTGTCACTCATAATCTGAGTGCTCTTGTCCTCCAAAATTGAAGTCAACTTCCTTTTATGATTTGGATAGTAGTATTTGTGTTAGCCTCTTCTTCCTTTCTTCCACTTGTCTGTCCTCTTCCATGCATTGTTCTCCCTTTACCTTTTGTTTCTCATCCTCTGGATCACTGTTATTTTCTTGAAAGTATCTCTTTAGGCTTCAAGGATAACTAGTATGCTAAGACAATTGACTGAATGCTCACGTTATTAATCTCATCTTCAATGGCATAAGTAAGATCACTCACATATCTAGCGATGGCTTCTTCACTTTCGTCACTTTGCTTAAAACATATGTATAGTCTCTAGAATTAGTTTGTGCATTCTTTCATTGCCATCTCCTTCTATCTCAAGTTTTGTAGCTTCCTAAAAATAATTAGGGAATAACAAACATGAAATAACTTAACCTTGAACTTGGAAACCATTTTGTCCCAAAATTTGTACTTATCTTTTCCCTTCTTATATCTACCTGGCTAAGAATTATCCTACCATGGGGATTCATGACATTTCAACTTAGTAAATGAAAACTTCAATCTTCTATGGTGTTCAATTTTTTCAAACTCAAAGGGCCTCTCCATTTCCCCAATCCATCCTATTAATTCTTTTGGATTCAGACTTGATGAGAATGTAGGACTCTCCATTATAGGTCTACATCCCAGATTTGTGATATACCTTATCACTTTCTCCTCATGAGCATTGGATTTTGTAATTTCTTCTCTTGGGTCTTCCTATTACTATTAATTTCCACTCACATAATCAAACTTACTGCAATTCCCTTTCTATGGGATTCTTCCATGACATCCATTTTGGGATATATTGCTCTAAAAAATCATATGATCTCATTATCAACCTCTTCTTCATGTCCTCTACCTATCTTAACTAGTAGTCTAGTACTCTTCCTCTCCTACATGATATGTTTCTATTGATATGCAATCTCCTTCCTTTTTTGCAACTCTCCTTTATAGATTNATAATCCGAGTGCTCTTGTCCTCCAAAATTGAAGTCAACTTCCTTTGATGATTTGGATAGTAGTATTTGTGTTAGCCTCTTCTTCCTTTCTTCCACTTGTCTATCCTCTTCCATGGATTGTTCTCCCTTTACCTTTTGTTTCTCATTCTCTGGATCATTGTTATTTTCTTGAAAGTTTCTCTTTAGGCTTCAAGGATAACTAGTATGCTAAGACAATTGACTGAATGCTCACATTATTAATCTCATCTTCAATGGCATAAGTAAGATCACTCACATATCTAGCGATGGCTTCTTCACTTTCGTCACTTTGTTTAAAATATATGTATAGTCTCTAGAATTAGTTTGTGCATTCTTTCATTGCCATCTCCTTCTATCTCAGGTTTTGTATCTTCCTAAAAATAATTAGGGAATAACAAACATGAAATAACTTAACCTTGAACTTGGAAACCATTTTGTCCCAAATTTTGTACTTATCCTTTCCCTTCTTATATCTATATGGCTAAGAATTATCCTACCATGGGGATTCATGAAATTTCAACTTAGTAAATGCAAACTTCACTCTTCTATGGTGTTCACTTTTTTCAAACTCAAAGGGCCTCTCCATTTCCCCAACCCATCCTATTAATTCTTTTGGATTCAGACTTAATGAGAATGTAGGACTCTCCATTATAGGTCTATATCCCAGATTTGTGATATACCTTATCACTTTCTCCTCATGAGCATTGGATTTTGTAATTTCTTCTCTTGGGTCTTCCTATTACTCTTAATTTCCACTCACATCATCAAACTTACTRCAATTCCCTTTCTATGGGATTCTTCCATGACATCCATTTTGGGAGATATTGCTCTAAAAAATCATATGATCTCATTATCAACCTTTTCTTCATGTCCTCTACCTATCTTAACTAGTAGTCTAGTACTCTTCCTCTCCTACATGATATGTTTCTATTGATATGCAATCTCCTTCCTTTTTTACAACTCTCCTTTATAGAGTCTTCTCACAATTCTACCCAATAATAGTCCACCAACACTTGTCCCTCAACAACTCTATACAACAATATCCTCTTATTTTATTTGTCTCTTCTGATGTAGGTATCAACCTTCTCTAATACTAGATGGTGCAACTACTAGATGCAACGTCTAAGNTTAGATTTTACCCATATTATTGCTAAATTTCATCTTTGTTATCTCAAACAACAAATTGTGTAAAATTTTTCTCCTTAAGCTACATGTGATTTTTCCTATTTCCTTCTCTCAACAAACAAACTCTCTTGTCACTCATAATCCGAGTGCTCTTGTCCTCCAAAATTGAAGTCAACTTCCTTTGATGATTTGGATAGTAGTATTTGTGTTAGCTTCTTCTTCCTTTCTTCCACTTGTCTGTCCTCTTCCATGCATTGTTCTCCCTTTACCTTTTGTTTCTCATCCTCTGGATCATTGTTATTTTCTTGAAAGTTTCTCTTTAGGCTTCAAGGATAACTAGTATGCTAAGACAATTGACTGAATGCTCACATTATTAATCTCATCTTCAATGGCATAAGTAAGATCACTCACATATCTAGCGATGGCTTCTTCACTTTCGTCACTTTGTTTAAAACATATGTATAGTCTTTAGAATTAGTTTGTGCATTCTTTCATTGCCATCTCCTTCTACCTCGGGTTTTGTATCTTCCTAAAAATAATTAGGGAATAACAAACATGAAATAACTTAACCTTGAACTTGGAAACCATTTTGTCCCAAATTTTGTACTTATCTTTTCCCTTCTTATATCTATCTGGCTAAGAATTATCCTACCATGGGGATTCATGACATTTCAACTTAGTAAATGCAAAATTCACTCTTCTATGATGTTCACTTTTTTCAAACTCAAAGGGCCTCTCCATTTCCCCAATCCATCCTATTAATTCTTTTGGATTCAGACTTGATGAGAATGTAGGACTCTCCATTATAGGTCTACATCCTAGATTTGTGATATACCTTATCACTTTCTCCTCATGAGCATTGGATTTTGTAATTTCTTCTCTTGGGTCTTCCTATTACTCTTAATTTCCACTCACATCATCAAACTTACTGCAATTCCCTTTCTATGGGATTCTTCCATGACATCCATTTTGGGAGATATTGCTCTAAAAAATCATATGATCTCATTATCAACCTCTTCTTCATGTCCTCTACCTATATTAACTAGTAGTCTAGTACTCTTCCTCTCCTACATGATATGTTTCTATTGATATGCAATCTCCTTCCTTTTTTGAAAATCTCCTTTATAGATTCTTCTCACAATTCTACCCAATAATACTCCACCAACACTTTCTTGTCCCTCAACGACTCTATACAACAATATCCTCTTATTTTATTTGTCTCTTTTGATGTAGGTATCAACCTTCTCTAATACTAGATGGTGCAACTACTAGATGCAACGTCTAAGAGTGCACAACAATANTTGAACTTGGAAACCATTTTGTCCCAAATTTTGTACTTATCCTTTCCCTTCTTATATCTATCTGGCTAAGAATTATCCTACCATGGGGATTCATGACATTTCAACTTAGTAAATGAAAACTTCACTCTTCTATGGTGTTCACTTTTTTCAAACAAAAAGGGCCTCTCCATTTCCCCAATCCATCCTATTAATTCTTTTGTATTAAGACTTGATGAGAATGTAGGACTCTCCATTATAGGTCTATATCCCARATTTKTGATATACCTTATCACTTTCTCCTCATGAKCATTGGATTTTGTAATTTCTTCTCTTGGGTCTTCCTATTACTCTTAATTTCCACTCACATCATCAAACTTACTGCAATTCCCTTTCTATGGGATTCTTCCATGACATCCATTTTGGGAGATATTGCTCTAAAAAATCATATGATATCATTATCAAACTTTTCTTCATGTCCTCTACCTATCTTAACTAGTAGTCTAGTACTCTTCCTCTCCTACATGATATGTTTCTATTGATGTGCAATCTCCTTCCTTTTTTGCAACTCTCCTTTATAGATTCTTCTCACAATTCTACCCAATAATACTCCACCAACACTTTCTTGTCCCTCAACAACTCTATACAATAATATCCTCTTATTTTATTTGTCTCTTCTGATGTAGGTATCAACCTTCTCTAATACTAGATGGTACAACTACTAGATGCAACGTCTAAGAGTGCACAACAATACACATAAGTAAACACACAAACACATGCAATAACAAATAATAACACAACTTATCTATTATGCTTAAACTCATGAGAAGTACATTTGGCAGTGATGGACTCTTGTACTACTACAAAATATGATGTTCAAGGCACTTTTCCAAAATTACATGTTAGGTTACAATGTCAATTTAGGCTTACACCAAGATTCATGAATGGATTCTTCTCCAAATCTATTTAATTGTTGAGTTGCTCACTACAAAAGTTCTTCTTTCGTCCTTAGCTTTGTCACCTTCATCTTCTTCATGAGGAAACTATGTCTTTCTATGTGGGTGAATGGATGATAGATTCCCTCCCAATGAATACCTTATGACCACTATATATATACCACATTCAACTCCTCAACCTCCATGAGTGTCCTCATGCGATTTTCCTTGTGAGACCATTGCCACACTAACCACATGAGTTGGCCACTGTTAGAAAAACAAGACCGTGGAGCAATAAAATAAAACAATTGTGGAAACAAAAATAGAAGATACACAATACAATAGAAACACATATTTACGTGGTTCACCCAGTGTGGGATACATCCACCAGAGAAATTGCCAGGTCCTTCCTTTATTATTATCCAACATATGAAGGGATACAACCTACAGCAAACCCACTGTAACTTCCTCTTCTTTCTCTCACAGTATCCTATCTTAGAATACAATATTCTCCATCAACCCTAGCCGTAATACATTTCCCTCATAAAAAAGGGTTTCCTTCTAGGGAAAAAAACCATAACATAATCTCTACCGTTAGATCCGTGACCTTATAATGAACAATCCAGATTTACAATGAAATTACAATATACATTTACAAGGCAATTTTTCCTTTGGGGGCCCACTTGCCCCCGGAGCCCCCAATCGAGGGGATAGCCCCTCTGAAAATCGCAAAGGGGGTAACCCCCCTCTGCACTTCCCCGCATGGAAGAGTGTACATACTCCTGGGGTGTAAATTCTTCATGGGGTATAAACATGGCTGAAAGAAAAGACCTCTGAATCAGGAAGATAATCAGGCTCCACAACCAATAGCCACATGCCATCTTTCCATTGGTTATGGGAATTTGGGTGATTCCCCCCTTGATATACACTCATAATACTACAACTAATTATTTAGTGAAAAATCAAACTACCCATATATCCATGGTATTTTTGGTGCCTACCTCCCCAAACCCCTCTCAAAATTCATGCGGTGAAATACCCTCATTGATCACAATTGCTAATGGATCATTGTTGATTGCTTTGTATTTTCTTACTCAATTATCAATCTCATGCTCTCTACCAACAAGAAATAANATAACACAACTTATCTATTATGCTTAAACTCATGAGAAGTACATTTGGCAGTGATGGACTCTTGTACTACTACAAAATATGATGTTCAAGGCACTTTTCCAAAATTACATGTCAGGTTACAATGTCAATTTAGGCTTACAACAATATTAATGAATGGATTCTTCTCCAAATCTATTTAATTGTTGAGTTTCTCACTACAAAAGTTCTTATTTCTTCCTTAGCTTTGTCACCTTCATCTTATTCATGAGGAAACTATGTCTTTCTATGTGGGTGAATGGATGATAGATTCCCTCCCAATGAATACCTTATGACCACTATATAAATACCATATTCAACTCCTCAACCTCCATGAGTGTCCTCATGCGATTTTCCTTATGAGACCATTGCCACACTAACCACATGAGTTGGCCACTATTAGAAAAACATGACCGAGGAGCAATAAAATAAAACAAATGTGGAAAAAAAATAGAAGATACATAATACAATAGAGACACAGATTTACGTGGTTCACCAAGTGTGAGCTACGTCCACCAGAGAAATTGCCAGGTCCTTCCTTTATTATTATCCAACATATGAAGGGAATACAACCTACAACAAACCCACTGTAACTTCCTCTTCTTTCTCTCACAGTATCCTATCTTAGAATACAATATTCGCCATCAACCTTAGCCGCAATACATTTCCCTCATAAAGAGGGTTGCCTTCTAGGGAAAAAAACCCTAACATAATCTCTACCGTTAGATCTGCGACCTTATAATGAACGGTCCAAATTTACAATGAAATTACAATATACATTTACAAGGCAATTTTTCCTTCTGGGGCCCACTTGCCCCCGGACCCCCCAACCAGGGGGATAGCCCCCCCGAAACTCGCAGAGGGGGTAACCCCCCTCTGCACTCCCCCGCGTGGAAGAGTGTACATACTCCTGGGGTGTAAAGTCTTCATGGGGTATAAACACGGCTAAAAGAAAAGACCTCTGAATCAGGAAGATAATCAGGCTCCACAACCAACAACCACATGCCATCTTTCCATTTGTTGTGGGAATTTGGGCGATTCTCCCCTTGATATTCACTCATAATACTACACCTAATTATTTAGTGAAAAATCAAACTACCCGTATATCCATGGTATTTTTGGTGCCCACCTCCCCAAACCCCTCTCAAAATTCATGCTGTGAAATACCCTCATTGATCACAATTGATAATGGATCATTGTTGATTGCTTTGTATTTACTTACTCAATTATCAATCTCATGCTCTCTACCAACAAGAAATAACTTCTCAATTGACATGTGATATATGGTACACCTCCATTCTGTTAATTTTCAGGGCTTAAATAGATAACAATAGTTCATAGTAGTGTTCTTTAACCTTTAACAATTAACTAGAAAATTAACTGAAGAATAAGGATCACTGAAAGAAAGACATTCACATAGAGGACAAGTATTTATCCTGGGAAATCCTCAAGAGGAAGAAAACCCAACAAACTTCTTCTTGTGATATATTGATCAGTCAAACAAGTACAATGAACTTACAAGACTCTTCTAGAAAGAGGGAGATAAGATACTAGCACTAAGACAATAGTTCTTACTGTTGTCACTATGTCTTCAATATATATGAGCCTCTTCCAGTAGCTTTTTCTATTCTCTATATGGTGTCAAAAAACTATTTTGTTGTTGCTTGTTGGCTGCCCCAAATCTGGTCTTAAGGATGTCTTAGAACTGTCCTTAAAGTTCCTCATAGTGCTGCCCATAACTAAGTTATTCCACCCTCAGAAAAGACCTTAGATGTTGTCCAAAACAACCTTTAGATGTTGTTCAGAACACCTCCAGTTGTTGTCTAAAACACCTTCAGAACAACATCTCACATAAAGTAAACACAACAATACACATAAGTAAACACACAAACACATGAAATAGCAGATAATAACACAACTTGTCTATTATGCTTAAACTCATGAGAA
>JZKD02S1771851.1:278975-304767 GCA_000966675.3 Picea glauca
TATAATTTCCTTTATTGATGATTACACAAGGATGTGTTGGGTGTACTTGCTGAAAGATAAACCACAATCTCTTGAAATATTTAAAAATTTTCATGTGTGGATTCAAAATGAAGCTTAATCTTGTATTGGCTCTCTTCGCACTGATAATGGAAGAGAATATACATCTAATAAATTTCAAAGTTACCTTTGCCAACATGGGATCAAACATCAAACAACAATTTCATAATGTTAATAGTCAATTTGTAGTGTCAAAATTTTCCTCTTCCAATAGTAGATTTATCAAACATTTAAAGGGAATCGCTACAGGAAGTTCAGAATTCTGGTAGCACCTCTCATACAGGAAATTTAAAATCCGCTACCAAAAGTTCTGGGAATAAAATTGATTCAACACTTTGTATATTTTGAGATATCTTCTCGGTAAAGAGGATAATTATTTTTGTTTGGTATTTGAAGGTGTTATCAACATTGAACAACACATTTTTTTACGATTTTTTTGTAAAAAAATTGGGATTTTTGTTGAGAAATTGGTTTTCTAGAGGTTCTCGGGTATATGGATAGTATTTATTACTTTATCAAAAATATTGTGTTTCTACCTAATATCTAATTTGCATCAAGCCACATGCCATTGAAATTTGACCAACAAACTATTTCCAACCAACATCATCAAGGCATCGACAATGCCCACGAAGGAGTTTAATGAGTGAACTACGTGTCGATATTACTTGGAAGAAATTTGTAATATAAAACGTTATATTCACTTATTCCTTATGCACGTGAGATATTTTCCACTACACAAAGATTAAAATTCCAAGTGTTGATTTTTGTTATTCCTTTTTGTAATACACTAGATGCATTATTTCCATCATCTGTTATTAAAACTCCCAGTACAAATAGAAGGATTCCTAAAGGGTTTATATATCAACAACGAGAAGAGGCGGAGAAAAGATTGGACATGTTGTCTCCATCTCATGTGTTTGGTTGCAAGGATGATCTATTATTGGTGAAAGTTGGTTTTGCCTTTCGATATTTAATGGGATAATTAACTGTCGCACATCTATATGATGAATTAAAGGGCCAGGAAATCAGTGCCACGATTATGAAAATTCCTTTGTTTATTTCATGGTATGCTACCAAGAGATTGCAGATCCGCCTCAATATTCTTTTTTTGTGAGTGGATAAGTTCAAAAAACATGTGCGAGAGAGGATGAGAAATTAAAAAGGAAATATTGATCTCGTAGAATATTTATGATTGTAGCTTGTTTGTTTCGTTCTTCATGGAACATTTCATTAAAGAAACCTCATAGGGCCTTCTACAACGTCAAACAACAAAATGTGTTCTCCGTTAGTCATCTCTCTAAAATATGCACCAATTTTTTTGTGTGACAATTACGATCACTTTGGCGACCAAATAAATCTCAAGGAAATAAGAGTGTTACTATAGAAGAGGAGGTGGTTATGAATAAGTTTGTAGAATTTCTTATTTAGTGAGGAACTTCAAAGCCGCAATTGATTATGAAAAATTTCAGGATGTGGATATAGCTCATGGAATCCCTGAAGAATATATTCACTCATTGCTCAAATGTTATGAATGATAAACACAAATAAATTAATTTCTTATTTTTAGCAAAGGTGAAACAACAAGCTATCACAAGTATCGAGATGTTCAAAGCATTCTTCTAATGCAATCCCAATTTTCTAGGCAGAGACTTATCATTCAACAAACATGGACAACATATCAATTATAGGTGGTAGAGTATTTGAACTATTCTAAATATCTCCAAATCAAGGACAATAAAGCTTCAAGGTGTCGATTGCTTCCAAACAGTTTATCTCCATGGATAATTTGGAAAATTAGTTCTAAATTTAAAGGAAAATATCTTAGATTTAAAGACTGAAGATTAATATGCAGATCCACATTTTTAGTAGTCGGTCAAAACAATCCCAGATTTCAAGTTAATCATTCAACATTTCCAGGAAGCAATTGAATTTTGGGTGAGCATAAGAGAAAGCACTGAAGAATTCAACATAGGGTGGGGGTGGGATCTTCCCGGTGAGGGAGAGAGGAAAATATTAGAGTTATAGCAGATTATGTGTACATTATTGTAAACTTGCAGGAAACATGTCTTTGTAATTGCTTATTATTAACTATTCCTAAGAGCTTTGATATTAGAGTGTAAATTTCTTTGTTTTTCATTCTCTTATCTTCTTACTTGAATGAATGTCAATTGTTGAGCATCAATAATTTCCCATGAAAAAAAGATTCTTGAGTAGTAAATCTTTACTGTGATTGCCTATAATTCATGTGTTTTGTTCAAGTATTCTTCATTCATTCTCAGAAATCAATTTTGTTTATTGAATGTTCTATCCCATGAATATTCAAGTTTGATCTGCTAGTGATTCTTGTGTATTACATGTTTGTTCTACTTTCTTCTACCTGCCATCATGCCAACTATCTCATCTGATTTTCAGCTCAACTGTCTTTGATCCATAGGATGTTTATAAAAGACTCCATTTCCCAATGGTTTTGATCACTAATCTACAATGGTTTAAATCTAGTTTTTTTCCTTTCTCTTCTCTTCAACCTTGAACCACCCATTCCCAACCATATAATTAATTCAAGATGTGATAGGAATTTCTCTTTTGCAGTCAAGAGAAATCTGTAGAGCTAACACATACAATCCTCAACAAAATGGTGTAGTTGAAAGAATGAACATGACACTCCTAAACATGGTTTGTTCCATGATGTTTTTCAATAATGTTAAATAGATGTTTTAGGATGATGAAATTTTATGTGTAGTTTATGTCAAAAACATTTGTCCATCTCGTGCTATAAAAAACAAGACTTCATATGAAATGTGGTATGGACACATTCCTTCGATGAGGCATCTCAGGGTCTTTGGTTCCACTTGCTATGCCTTGATTCCTAAGGAAAAAAGAAGCAATCTTTATGCAAGGAGTCAGAAGTGCATCTTCTTGGGGCACTCAAATAACACCAAAGGGTATCGCCTTCATGATGAAACAAAGAAGAAATTCATCATTTCCAGAGATGTGATCTTTCTTGAATCCTCTAAGAAAGATGAAATCGTTGAGAGGAAGCTTGATCATCTGGACAGATTCACTCATGTAAATACATACCATGAATTTGATGATGAGATTCCACATATTGAAGGGGGGATCCCTATCTTGGGTCAATCTATGGAATATCCATTTGTAGCACCATCTCCCCCACATGAAGAAGTTCATGCCACTTCATCATAACCTGAAGTTCAATTGGATGATTTGATCGAGAGGATTGAAAAGTTGAGACTTGATGAGAACTCAACACCATCTCAATCAACCGAGCAACCTAGACCATCTTAGAAAGGTCCACCAAAAAGGCTCACAAAAACACTTGAAAGTGTTCATCCTGATGATATTGGAAAGACAAGAACTAGATTGTCCTCAAAACAAGATGGAGGTAATGTCGATAATTCAAACTCAGGTGATGTAGAATATATGGATGTTTCATATGATTGTGAGTTGAATTTATGTACTAACCATGAACTGACTTCCTTTAAAGAATCCATGCAGAAGAAATATAATGCTCTAATAAAAAATGGTACATGGAGGTTGGTGGATCCTCCATATGGAGCCAGATCAATTGGCTACAAGTGGGTATTCAAGAACAAGTACAAATTAGATGGATCACTTGAAAAGCACAAAGCAAGGTTCGTGGAAAAAGGAGATGCACAAAAATAAGGTGTTGATTATGAGGAGACTTTTTCCCCCACAACAAAATGTGCTACCATCAACACTCTATTTTCCATGGCAACACAAAATGGATGGAAAATTCATCAAATGGATGTGAAGACTGCTTTCTTGAATGGAGACTTGAAAGAGAATGTGTTCATGTCTCAACCATAAGGCTATTTTGTGAAGGGACAAAAACATAATGTATCCAAGCTCATCAAATTCTTGTATGTATTGAAACAAGAACCACGAGCATGGTATGGAAACTTAACCGAGCATCTTCTGAAATTGAATTTCAAGCATTTCAATCACTTTGTTTGTCAAGAAAGTTGGAAAAATTGTTGTATATCTTGTAGTATATGTAGATGAATTGTTCATAACAGGGAACAATGATAACTACATTGCATCCATAAATAAAAAATTGAAGAAATGCTTCAAGATGATAGCTTTAGGACATCTTCAATACTGTTTGGGAATTGAAGTGATACAAAATACAAAGTACATATTTATCTCCTAGAAGAAGTACATTGGAGAATTGTTGAACAAAGTTGGCATGGTTGAGTGAAATCTTGTTTCTACTCCAGTGGAACAAAATTTGAAACTCACATCAAAATACGGCAATGAATTTGAGGATGCAACCAAGTATAGACAACTTGTGGGAAGTCTTATATATCTTACTACCACCAGACTAGGAATTTCATTTGTTGTTGGGATTCTTTCCAGGCTCATGTAAAATCCTTATGAAGGACATTGGTCTGCTGCAAAGAGAGTTCTAAAATAATTTAAAGGAACTCAATATTTTGGACTCAAGTACAATAAGGTATATGAATTAAACCTGATCAGATATTCTAATTCATACTTCGATGGGGATAAGGAAAATGGAGTGTCAACTTTAGGTTATCTCATGAATCTTGGATCAACAACTATCTCCTAGAGATCACGTAAACAATTAGTCCCAACAGATTCCACAACAGAGGAAGAATATGTGGCAGTTGTAGAAGCAATGAAGGAGATTGTGTGGCTTAGGAAAATACTTGAATATTTGCAACAGAAACAAGTGAACTCTAATCCTATTCTAGTTGATAATACTTTTGCAATCAAGTTGTCTAAGAATCCCATATTCCATGATCTAACCAATAACATCAACACAAAGTAATATTTGATTCGATATCATGTAGAGGCCAAGAATACTCACTTAAGACGTTGTTCCACAAATGAGAAAATTGTAGACATCCTCAACAAAGCGCTTGGAAGATAAAATTTTGAGAAGTTTAGAATGATGCTTGGACTCACACACATTGATCCAGATTATTTTCAGCATGAAATGAGAACGGAGATATAATAAAGAAATGCGCAGAGATATAGTGGATATCCAATAATACAACAAAAATGTATCAGAGATGCAACCACAAACACAGAGATACAATAATTGTTGGCCCTTGGTTATGGAAGTATGCGAACACCAAGGAAGAAAAGGGAGAATGCGAACTTCGTGGAAGACACAATGACTGTTACTAGGTCGAAGTGAGCAAAAGAGTAAAAAGGCCGGAGTGAAGTAAGCCGTTGGATGAGGAGATCGAGGATGACAGATCAGCAAGAAAGAAGGATCGTGGACAACTCAGCAAGCAGAGGAAGCCACCGTTGGATGCCTTAAAGCACCGTGTGAGAAGGAAGGAAAGACAGGTTGGTGAATCCATGAAAATACGGGTCAAGTTGACCTAGGGTTTTAGACACCTAGGGTTTTGGTATCTAGGTTTTTGTACACCTAGGTTTTGGCCTAAGGATGTCGGTGAGTGATTGTAATGTATAAATAGAGGTCAAGAGGACCTGGGTTGGGTTGGTATCAAGTTGGTTGTTCATTCATTATTGTTGAGATCGAATTGGTTGATGGTTGTTGTGAGAGATTATTGTTGTGAGAGAGAGAAGTGCTGAGTGCGAGAGCCTTTTGGTATTGTAAGATCTTTAGCTGGGTGCGAAGATCAACCCTGCAGCTGGGTGCATAGGGAGGGGAGAGAAAGAGAGGAGAAGAAAGAAGATCTGCTAGCTAAGAGCATAGAAAAAAACTATATGCTTCATCTTAATATATTATAAATTACAGTTTTGTGGACATAGCCCTAGAGAGAGGGTGAACCACGTATAGTTTGTGTTGTGTGTGATTTATATTCTGTCTCTGTCATTGATATACTGTGATTTCATTACTGTGTTAGATCTGATAAGTAGATGTGCATAGTAGATCTAAGATGATAAGTGATACATGAATGTTGTGTTGTTCCTATATTAGATCCACTTGATATTCCCCTTGGTTGTAGACATCTCTGTCCTGCAACCCCCTCATAACTGCTTTGGGTGAGACTGCATCTGCTTTGCAGGTGTTGTTGAAAGGGCCAGTAGTTAGGGCTTGTTGGTGCGCTCTTGGAGATGAACCCTGGGTCTACCCCTGTGCCAACAAATGGTTTCATTGCCGGGACAGGAATCGTCTTGAGGGAATGTCAAGGTGGTTTCCATTGAAGACAGGAACTCAAAAGTGGATAGAGGATCAAGAAAAGGACTTCGCTGAAGCCCAGAACAAGAACCCTAATCTTAGTACAAAAGATTGGTTGGAGAAATATATCTTTACTGATATACACACAATTTTCTTTGGGGGAATCCATCAGGAGCTGTATGAGTGGCTAGCTAGATTAGCAGATACCCAGTTCGAGATCTGATCTAGACCTCCTATGGTTTGGATGTTGGAGATGATCAAGAAGGTCAAAAGAGATGATAACGCCATATCACGAGAAGTAGATCACTGGTTTGATAGTACCATTGGAGGATACATCACAGAGTTTGATGTTGACAGAGTAGAGTCATACAACCAAGATGAGAGATATTTATTTAAGGGACCCAGAGGAAAATTTTACAATTCCTGAAGTTGAGACTCAAGATGCTATTGCATGAGAAGAACATCTTGAAGATACAGTAGACTGGTTGGATCTAGAAAGGATAATGTTAAAGAATTCAGATAGTGACAACGACACAGAAGCTGGACATATGTGCAGTGGGAGAGTGTTCAAAGAAGTCCACCTTGCGAACTTGTTTAAGAATAACTACGGGGAGGAGGGTTTCTACAATGGAGAAGAGGCAGATATGATGGACGAAGAGCATTCAAAACCCGCTAAGGCAGAGGAAGGAAAAGCTGAAGAGCTTCGCTGGGAAGAACCTAAAACCTCAGAAACTACGCAGACCATCGAAGTAAGTAATGTATCCCTCTTGTTGACTCAGTAGTATTAAGCGACCAGAGTAATCCCAGTCACCAGAGCATCCAGAGCATTGTCACTGGTAGTCCACCGCATACTTAGTCAGGGACCCTAGGAAGATCTATGGCAGATGAGATGAGGCTTCCTATCTTTAGGGGAGATGGATCTGAAGATCTTGATCAACACTGGTTCCTATGTGAAGCTGTATGGAATATTAAAAATGTCACCAATGAAGCTGTCAAAAGAACCCAGTTTAGTACCACTTTAAGGGACCGCGCATTGAGCTGGTACATGAAGCTTGTCAAGGGACTTGCACAGCCTAAGCCATTGAATCAAATTAAGAATGCATTGATTGTAGAGTTCAAGAAACCCAGGTCAGAGTCACAATGTATTACTGAGCTAAAAGAGATCAAACATAAAGTGGTTGAACCTGTTTGGGAATCCAATTAGAGATTCAAGACTTTAACAGGCTAATTGACTTTTTAGATCCTAGATGAACAGAAAAAAGAATGGTTCATTGCTGCCCTCTTACCACACTTCAGAGTTCCTCTGATGAAATAGAAGATTGCTTCATAGTCCGAGGCATTGAAGATCGCCATGAAGCTAGAATCAACCCCTATGGGAGAATCTAGCTCAGGTATGAGTAAGATCTTGAGTCAGCTAACTAGTTTGTCTCTGCAAGTTGAAGATATGAAGAAAGACAAGGGAAAATATAAAAGAGAAGACATCTGGTGTGTCAGATGTAGATCAGAAGGCCATGACAAGGAACACTGTCCCCTATTCAATGAATACCTGGCTTCTGGATCCCCGAGCCCTTTGAATCAAGTCACCTTACCTTGGTGTGAGGTCTATAGAAACAGAAATCACCCTTGTGAGTGCTATTATATGAAAAAGTATGTTCAGACACCTATGAATTTGTATTGTACGTTCTGTAAGTCCGTAGGGAATGATGATATGGATTGTAAGGATTAAGATCTCATGCAAGAAACATCAAGAAACATATATAAGATTCAAGGCGAAGTACAACAAGAAGGAAACACTACGCAGTATAACTCCCCCAAGAGAGAAAACTTCAATCCTCACGATGGATTCAGAGGAAGAGGACAAGGAGGAGGAATGGTTTGAGGCTGAGGACAGATCATCTGTTATAACTACGCACAACCAGGACACCTTGCAAGGGATTGTCATAACCCTTGTACCACTTGCAGCTATTGCAGCTCATTTGAACATATTATAGAAGATTGTCCTGTGCTTCTAGCTAAGCTTCAAGAAAGATGAGGACCTCAGTAGAACCCGCAAGTGCAACTGATATATTATAAACCTCACGGAAAAGAACCTAGAGTCGTTGTTATAATCAGAGGAGGTGCTGTTACAAGAGAAGATAGACTGACCCAAGGGAAGACTACAAAGGTCTCAGGAATCAGGAAAGCCACAGAGAAGACACAAACATTTGATTCAAAGAAAGAAAGACAAATATTTGAGGAAGCAAGGAAAGAATTCAGAGGAGACCAAGGTTCCTCATCAAAGACAAGATCAGAAGTAAGAGAATATGGAATGCCTCTAGCATTTGATCAGTCTACTTCGCCAAAAGAAGGCAAAGAGGTAAACAAGCTCATGGAATTTCTATATACTTGTATTAAGTTGATTCAGGATGAAAGCGTTATACAAGAGTTACAAAATTTAATCAGACAATATGAGCTAGGAAAGATAGACCCCTTACTGAATAGGGAAGTACACCAAATCGGTAAGAAGAGAAGGACAAATAAGGAATTACACTCAAATGCTCAAATAGGAGAGTATGAGATAGACTATGTAGTCCTCGACTCAGGGTTGGAGGTCAATGTCATGACGAAGTAAACCTGGGCACTGATGGGAAAACCAAAGTTGATCTATTCCCCTATCAGGCTTAGGATGGCCAATCAACAAGCTATAAGTCCCTTTGGTAGATTGGAACATGTCCCTGTGGACATCGGCGACGTAAGAATGTTTGCAGATTTTGAGGTAATTGAGATAGTTGATGATAGTTGTCCTTACCCTGCATTGTTAGGAATTGCTTGGGCTTTCAATAATTCCACTGTAGTTGATTTGAAGAAAAGACGTATGAATTTTGAAAGAGATGGCCTTAGGGTCATCGCACCTTTAGATCCAGATGAAGGTTAGCGGTACATAAAACCTATCAGAGAAGAAGACCACACATATGCACTAGAAAATATATACAAGCTAACAGCCAAACAACAGGATTACATTAATCCTACAACAAATGGGAACCTAAGTTGGTGAAGTGATCAATCCTACAACTGATGGGAACCTAAGCTGACGAAGTGATTAATCCTATAGCCGATGGGAACCTAAGTTGGCGAAGTGATAACGCATGTTCATTAGTCTCAGAAGAAGCACTGGAGAATTTGCAGAATAAAATGTATGAAGTATCTACAAGAAGATGCGCTCGGATAACCAGAGAAGTCCGTTGGATTGGCACAACAATAAGTAGCTTACCCACCTTTGATGGTTTGAATCCTTTAGAAACCTTCTTGTCGGAATTTGAAGAAAGTGTACCAATACAACAAGATTATTGGCAATGGATGAGGCCTTGAAAGCCACACCAACAAGATGGTGGGGGACACATAAACACAACATTACGAAATGGGTACAATGTCGTACCCTGATGACAGCGCGGTTCTCAGCACAAGTAGAAGGTTGTGAAGTTCACTACACAGGTCGAAGTTTTCCAAAGGACCATGTTTAGAGTTGTGAGGAAGCCTGGAGCAACATTACTCAAGAACAATGGGTGCACAAATTCATTAACACGTTGGACACGACACCTATCAACTGGTACCTCCAAGTAGAGCTACACCTCATCACTACAGATTGGGAAGGTATGATTCAGAATTTTGTAACTACCTTCTTATTTGAAAGTCAATTTCCTTCAGTAGATCAAGCCCTACAGATTTTCAGACATAAATGATTTGAGGAGGCCTCTAGCCTCTCTTTAGAGCAAGAAGAGGATGAATGGATAGCGCCTCTCCAGAAACTACAGGGATGTTACAACATCAACACAGATGAAGATGATGATCCTAGGAAGGTGGAAATCACAGAAACAAAAGGCCAGAGAGATGTGGAAGGACCACGAGTTGAGTTTCCATTTATTGGACAACCGATCAAGATTAATAAGGTCAATATTGGAACGGAGAAGACACCAAAGTTTGCAAATGTTGGAGATTATTGGGATGTTGCTACCATTGACTTAATTACAGAGTTACTGCATGAATATCAGGACTTGTTTCCAACAAAGTTCACTGATATGAAGGGCGTTACAGGGCCTATGGGCGAGATGATGATTCCTCTAAAGCCAGATGCAAGACCAGTCAAACAAAGACCTTACAGATTGAACCCTAAATATAAGGAGAAAGTGAAGATTGAGCTCGACAGAATGCTGGAAGCAGGGATTATAGAACCCGTCGAAGAGTCAGAGTGGATTAGCCCTATGGTGGTGCAAGAAAAAAAGACAAGAGAGATTAGGATATGCGTAGACCTCATAAAGTTGAATGATGCATGTTTGCATGATCCCTTCCCTACACCATTCACTGATGAAGTGTTAGATAATGTGGGAGGCCAAGAGGTATATTCTTTTATAGATGGTTTTTCAGGATACCATCAGATCTGGATTACCAAGGAAGATCGCCATAAGACCACGTTTGCAATAGAATGGGGATCCTACCAATATACAGTGATGCCATTTGGATTGAAGAATGCCCCAACCATCTTTTCCAGGGTGGTGGTTGAAGCATTCAAGGAATTTCTGCATAAATTTATAGAAGCATATTTTGATGATTGGACTGTTTTTAGTCTATTGAAAAATCATATTGAATGTCTAAGGCTAATGTTGGATAAATGCAGGTAGTGTCAAATTGCCTTGAACCTGAAGAAAGGCATTTTCTTTTCACCATTTGGAGTTCTGTTAGGTCATATTGTATGTAAGTAAGGATTGCTGGTAGATCCATCCAAGATCGCGATTATCATTGATCTACCCCCTCCTACTTCAATTAAGCAGATGCGCACTGCGTTGGGACACACAAGACACTACAAAAAGTTCATTAAAGGATATGCTCAGATTACATCACCCATGGAGAAGCTGTTGAAGAAGGATTGTCAGTTTAGTTGGACAGAAGAATTCCAGCAGAGCTTCGACACACTGAAACAGAAAATGGTAACTGCGCCTATTCTGGTTTTCCCAGATTGGGCCAAGGAGTTTCATGTGCATGTCAATGCATCTTCCATTGCATTAGGAGTTGTGTTAGCACAACCTGGAGGAGGAGATATTGACCACCCTTTATCCTTTTCTAGCAGTAAGCTATCAACTGCTGAGATTAATTACACCACCACTGAGCGAGAAGGGTTAGCTATGGTGTATGCATTGCATAAGTTTAGCCACTACTTGTTGGGAGGACACTTTAAAATGTTTACTGATCACTCCGTGCTAAAATACCTAGTCAACAAGGCAGTGTTGGGGGGAAGGATATGCAGATGGCTTCTGCTATTTCAGTAGTATGATTTTGAAATCATAGTAAAGCCAGGGAGAATGAACAAGGGTTATGACCACTTGTCAAGGTTGGAACATGGTGAAGAGCCGACCAGTTTAGAGGATGCATTGTCAGATGCACATTTATTGGCCATTAGAAATATCGATGACCACTTCACAGAGATAGTCCAGTTCCTATCAACAGGAATGGCACCTAGTGAGTATACAATTCCTTAGAAGAAACAACTAGTAGTGTGTGCTGCAGACTTCTCACTTATAGATGGACATCTATACAAGATGGGACCTGATGGGATATTGAGAAGATGCGTTATGGAGGTAGAACGACCACTGATCCTTGTAGAATCTCATGAAGGCATCGCAATAGGACATTATGCAGGAAAATCAACTATGCGGAAGGTTCTTAGAGCTGGCCTTTGGTGGCCTACCTTACACAGAGATGCTAAAGACTATTCCGAGCCTGCGATGTATGCCAAAGAGTTGGGAAACCATCCAGAAGAGATGAAATGCCATTAGCACCACAACTGACCCTACAAGCAATTGAGAAATGGGCCATTGACTTCGTTGGACCTATAAACCCACCAGGAAAGCATACAAGAGCAAGGTACATCATTACAACAATAGAGTACTTGACCAGATGGGATGAAGCAAGAGCAGTTAAGGACTGTAGTGCAACCATAGTTGCGCGCTTCATATTTGATGACAACATAACTAGGTTTGGATGCCCAAAGATCCTTATGAGTGATCAAGGTACACATTTCATCAATAAGACAGTTGAATCCTTGACTGAAGAATTTGCAGTCCACCATCAGAAGAGCACATCGTACCATCCACAAGGAAATGGGACAGTTGAAGCATTCAAAATGATTTTAGAAACAACACTAACCAAGATTTGCAGTGTGAACAGGGATGATTGGGATTTAAGAGTACCAACAGTATTATGGGCCTATAGAACCACTTGCAAGAAACTAACAATGCAAACCCCTTTTAAGTTGGTATATGGTCTTGAAGCTGTTGTTCCAATGGAATATTTGGTACCAAGCCTAAGAATTGTTGCCTTTACAGATATGGATGACCCTGGCGTTGTTCAAGAGAGGCTTACACAACTGGTTGAACTAGAGGAAGATAGATTTATTGCAAGATTCCATTAGGAGGTTCAGAAGGAAATAGAGAAGGCCTATCATGATAGGCACATCAAAAAGAAGGCATTTAGACAAGGTGATCTAGTACTGATATATGACAATAATTTTATAAAACATCCTGGGAAGTTCAAAATGCATTGGCTAGGGCCATACGAGATCGCTTATATTACAGAGGGAGGAGTTTCCCAATTGAAGACTCTGAACAGAGAATGGAAGGAAGGTTTGGTGAATGGGAGTTGGCTGAAGTTGTACTATGACAACCAACTACCTCGCAGCTCTCAGTAGAAGCATGAAGAAAAGGGTCTAGGTACCAGGTGCAGTTGAAACTGGGTACTAGACATAGAAAAGACAGTCTCCACAAGGAAGGAGAGGAGGCAAAGAGCAGAAAGCAGAGGTTGCACTATGCAGTCTGAAGTCAAAGTAAAATAGGAAGCTGCGATCTGAAGTGCCTCGGGACGAGTCAAAGGTGAGTGTTGGGGGCCTGTTGGCCCTTGGTTATGGAAGTAATTGAAGACCAAGGAAGAAAAGGGAGAATGAAAACTTTGCGGAAGACACAATGACTGTTATTGGGTCGAAGTGAGCAAAAGAGTAGAAAAGATAGAGCGAAGTAATCTGTTGGACGAGGAGATCGAGGATGACAGATCAACAAGAAAGAAGGACCGTGGACAACTCAGAAAGCGGAGAAAGCCACCGTTGGATACCTTAAAGCACTGCACGAGAAGGAAGGAAAGACAGGCTAGTGAAGCCTTGAAAATACGGGTCAAGTTGAACTAGGGTTTTAGACACCTAGGGTTTTGGTATCTAGGATTTTGGACACCTAGGTTTCAGCCTAAGGATGTCAGCGAGTGATTGTAATGTATAAATAGAGGTCAAGAGGACCTGGGCTAGGTTGGTATCAAGTTGGTTGTTCATTCATTATTGTTGAGATTGAATTGGTTGATGGTTGTTGTGAGAGAGAGAAGTGTTGAGTGCGAGAGCCTTCTGGTATTGTAAGATATTCAATTAGGTGCAAAGATCAACCCTACAGCTGGGTGTGTAGGGAGGGGAGAGAAAGAGAGGAGAAGAAAGAAGATCTGCTAGCTAAGAGCACATACAAGAAATGTATGCTTCATCTTAATATATTATAAAGCACAGTTTTGTGGATGTAGCCCTAGAGAGAGGGTGAACCACGTATATTTTGTGTTGTGTGTGATTGATATTCCGTCTCTGTCATTGATATATTGGTATTGCATTATTGTGTTAGATCTTATAAGTAGATGTGCAGAGTAGATCTAAGTTGATAAGTGATACATGAATGCTGTGTTGTTCCTGTATTAGATCCACTTGATATTCCCCTTGGTTGTAGCATCTTTGTCTTGCAACCCCCTCATAACTGCTTCGGGTGAGACTGCATCTGCTTTGCAGGTGTTGCCGAAAGGGCCAGTAGTTAGGGCTTGTTGGTGCGCTCTTGGAGTTGAACCCTGGGTTTGCCCCTGTGCCAACAATAATACATGATTTCTATTAATGAAATAAATGTACAAAGCCTGTAAAAATACAAAGTGAAAGACTCGCTAGAATGGTGGCGGTTTATCTTTGAGAAGAGATGTGACAGCTGCACTCATTCGCAAGAAGATGATTATTGCTCCCCATTTTCCCAAATGAGAGCGGAGATATAATAAAGAAATGCACAGAGATATCACGGATATCCAATAATATAACAGAAATGTATCAGAGATGCAACCACAAACACAGAGATACAATAATACACGATTTCTATTAATGAAATAAATGTATAGAGACTGTAAAAATATAGAGTGAAAGACTCGCTAGAATGGTGGCGGCTTATCTCTGAGAAGAGATGTGACAGCTACACTCATTCACAAGAAGATTATTATTACAATGAGGCTCTAAGGGCATTTTTAACATAAGAAAAATCCAAAACCCTAACCCCGGAAGATGAAAATCCAAAAGGTTTGCGGGCCCCGATGGGGTAGTTGATACGTCAACTTCCTAGGGGCGTAACTTTGGCATACGATCTCCGTTTGGGATGCTCGATACACCATTAGAAATATCTATCCGAGGAATACAACTTTAGTGTGAGAAACATCAAACTTCAATTCATGTTGCTTCCCGTTTTCCCAAAAACGTCATTTAGGGCCTCAAAACAACTCCAGAATTTCAGGACCCGAAAAACTGCTAAAAATAGTAAATTACCAAAATTGCCAAAAAACTGTTTTGAGCCAGTTGGAAAAGGTGGGTGGCCACCTATATCCACCTGGATCAATCCTCGATCCTTAGGAAGCAATGGTCTCCATTGTGTTGAGTTCCTGGGGGAGAGGGGAAAGCGATTGCTAAATCTGAATCTTGGTGAGCTACTTTCCTTGCTAGAGACATCGCACTGTTTGGTTTGTTGAAGGTTGCCATGAACCTATGGCTGGAAGAGTTGGACCTTTTTAACCAGTCTGGCTACATGAGATGACTATGTGAAGAATGAGTCTTTGCACTTTGTTACAACCTTGTCGACCTACTTCTGTTGGATAGAAGGTGCTTGGGTCGAGGCTGTAGTGGTTGCAATATATTTTTGTTCACCTTTTGAACATATTGTGAAAAAGCTAAATTTTGTAGTATGAGATACTACCTTGCAACACTTTTTAGGTGGGAAAATAGTCGGAGCTACCTCTAGTATTTTGTAGAGATGACCCACCAGAGAAACAATGAAATTGTGGGGTCGAGACTCATAAACAACATGGCGTCTCCACATATATGGCTGGCCCAAGAGAAAATCATAGACATCCAGTGGGGAAACATCACATAATAGCTCATCCTTGAAGGGATGGATTTTGTATGACAATTGACATTGCTAGTTGACACGAAGATCTCGTCCTTGGCGAAGCCACTCGATGCTGTATGGTTGTGGGTGTGGTGTTGTCAACAATCCCAACTGTTTTCCAACCTCTGCTGAGATGAGGTTCTTCTGGCTTCCGTTAACAACAATAAAATGCAGCAGGGTTTCCTTCACCCACATCTGTGAATGAAAAAGGCGCTCCCCCTCTTCTGGATTTGTTGGTTCTTCTGGTTGAATTGTTGCGGTCGCGACAATAGTAGTGGGGTCAACGTTGATGATCTGTCTTTTACCAGTATTTTTAGAATCAGATTCTGAATCAGGGTTCGTCTCCTTGTCTTTGATCTCGACCACCAATGACTGTTTTGAGCTACATTCATCGGTGTTGTGCTAGGGGATTTTGTGGAAATCACACCATTTTTTGGTGTCCTTCTTCGTCTTTCCTTAACCCTTCTTTTCCTATGGCTTAGACTGGTTTTCAGGAATTTATTTGTTAGGGACGTCTTTCTCATACTTCGGTTGTTGCGGATTTGCAGATTCAAACTCCCGTTTGTTCTGGTGCTTAAATTTCTGCTCAATTTTAACAGCATATCGATAAGCATAACCGAGTGATGAGATGTTTAGAAAATCCATTTCAGTTTGGATGTATTTGTGTAGATCCCCATGGTATTTCAGAACCAGATGTTGCTTAGAGTCTTTGATACCCAGCTTGGTGCGCAACATATGGAAGGTATTGGTGAACTATGGAACTGTTTGGCCCCTCTCTTGCCGCAGTGTGGTCCATCTCATGTACTAGTCCTCATAGTTGCCAAAAGGGTAATATTGTTCCTTTACCACATCCACAAAAAAATCCCAAGTGGGCTCAACCCCATATATTCTAGACTCCTCTGTGGAACTTTGCTCCCAATAATTTTCCCACCAATGTTTGACATGGGGGAGAGCTTTAAGGAGTGCGAAGGTGATCTTTTCTCTGTCAGAAAAATTGTGAACAAAGAAATAACCTTCTAGAAGATTTAAACATTTGTCTAGGGCTTCTGCATCTATTTGTCCTTCAAATATTGGAATATCAAAATTAACCTGTACGTTGAAAGGCAAGGTGCCTCCAAAGTGGCTGCTTGATGAATATTCACCTGTTTCTATCAGTAGACATTGAAGGATGTGGGAAACATTCTCCATCATTTCATCCCTCTGTTGCGTGAGAGCTTCCTCAAGCAACAGATTGATATAATCGTCTGCTTCGTCATTTTTCTTTTCTTCCTCCATTGAGGGTTTCTTGGGTGTGCGAGAGTGATTGTCTTCAATAGAGACAAGCTCAAGAGCCAACTTGCTATACTAAGACCTCATCAGGGACATGCACTAAAAATGATCAAGAGCAGCTTGCTTTGATACCACTAATCCATATTATTTTGAGCATGAAATGAGAGCGGAGATATAATAAACAAATGCACAGAGATATCGTGGATATCCAATAATATAACATAAATGTATCAGATATGCAACCACAAACACAGATATACCATAATACATGATTTCTATTAATGAAATAAATGTACAGAGACTGTAAAAATACAGAGTGAAAGACTCACTAGAATGGTGGTGGCTTATCTCTGAGAAGAGATGTGACGGTCATTCTCAAGAAGATGATTATTGCTCCTCGTTTTCCCAAATGAGAGTGGAGATACAATAAAGAAATGCACAGATATATCATGGATATCCAATAATATAACATAAATGTATCAAATATGCAACCACAAACACAGAGATATAGTAATAAATGATTTCTATTAATGAAATAAATGTACAGAGACTGTAAAAATACAGAGTGAAAGACTCGCTAGAATGGTGGCGGGTTATCTCTGAGAAGAGATGTGTTAGCTTCACTCATTCACAAGAAGATGATTATTACAATGAGGCTCTAAGGGCCTTTTTAACATAAGGAAAATCCAAAACCCTAACCCTGGAAGATGAAAAGCCAAAAGGTTTGCAGGCCCCGATGGGGGTAGTTGATACATCAACTTCCCAGGTGTGTAACTTTGGTATACAATCTCCGTTTGGGGCGCTCGATACACCATTAGAAAGATCTATCCGAGGACTACAAATTTTGTGTGAGAAAAATTAAACTATCTTTTGTGTTGCTCCCCGTTTTCCCAAAAAACATTGTTTAGGGCCTCAAAATGGATCCGGAAGTTTAGGACCCAAAAAACTGCTAAAAATAGTAAATTACCAAAATTGCCAGAAAATTGTTTTGAGCCAGTTGGAAAAGGTGGGTGGCCACCGATATCCACCTCGATCACACACCCCTTCAGATTAAGGCTAGGAATGTTGGACACATAATCCTTTGTGGTTATGTTTCTTGTAATTGTATGTAAATATGAAGAGTCGTAGGTGATAGGAACGATCACTTGTTTTGGAAGAACAAGAGTCATTTACTCATGTATATATTCACCTATCATACTAATGCAAGAACATCCATGTGGGATTATATTTTTTGCCAATCTCTAGCCTGACACTTTTAATTAAAATAATGAAGTATACACTTCCCTTTCATTATAATATTAGAAGAAAAATACCTTGCAGCAGATTACCTTGATCTAAATGAGAATTTAGTATTTTTTTCCATATCGATGAACAACAATCACTAGTTGAATTATCGCTCACTTAGCCAAACTTAAACAAAAAAACCCTAGAATTTCAACTACTAAATAAGTGTGCTCTACAGCGTAGTGTAGGGTCCCTTACGAGACAAAATTTGTACCAAGTTGTGTGCCTGATACTAACCTATCCTAACGGTGCAACGCGGAAAAGAAAAATAAGCACGTGGAAGAATTAACCAACTTGCATCTCTGGGACAAGGAAACAAAGAGTCAAGAACCCTAGAAACCCTTCACTTCACTAGCAAAGGATTTCTCCAACCTCACGCTTTGATACCACTATGAAGGAGGAGGGGAGAATCTGAAACAACTACATTTGTATAAACTCTTTCATGAACATAGAACACAAGACACAAGAGTTGCAGATATAAAACTTTTTGTTGCTTTCATTACTTCTAGAGAGATAGTTAAGTACAAAAAACTTACCAATAAAAGGACTCAACTCTTCTAGAGATTTCTTCAACTAAATGGAACTAAATAAGACTCTTCTTCAACTTTCTAAACTTAGAACTCTCCAAAAATAGCTAATGGGAGTAATTAGCATATTCCAACACATGGGTGGCATCGACAAGACATCATTGTTGAAAATAGTCTACAACACCTACAAGAACGGTAATGTGTTTGAAGAGGTGATTTGGTTAACTGTTTCACAAAAGTTTAACATTCTGGATTTGCAGAGAATTATTGCCAAGGCAATCAATTTAGACCTATTGGAGTTACTTCACACACACCTAGGATTTATTTTTCCTAATGTTTTTCCTATGTTTATTAGTCATTATTCAGTCTCCTATATTTTAGGAAGAATATTCTCTTCAGTTCACACTTCAATTTGATCAGTTGAGTGGAGTCTAGATGCCACATTGGTATTATCACCATGCAGCATTGGGATGATCACCAAATAATGCACATTTTCATTGGGATCATCACCATACTAGTGCATTACTCATAATTCCTCGATCTCCTCCTCAGTTCACTCTGTTTCAGTCAGTTAACTGAAGACTGATATATAGTTAACTCAACTAGGTGGCAGTTCACTCCCGTAACTACACGAGAGACTAGACTAGGTGGCAGTTTACTTCCATAACTACTGGTGTGTGTCCAGATATCTCTATACCACCACTATGATGCATTGAATTCTCCTCCAGTGCACATTGGTTGAGTTATATAGAGTATATCATGTGTAAATTATCATTCATTCATTTGTTTAATGAGAATTCTTCCATTCTTTCTCTCATGTTTCTCTTTTCTTCTATTTTCTTTGCAAATGTTATGTCAATTCCTAGATAGATCTATTATATGCAGGTTCAACACATTTACATGGTATCGGAGCCGACAGGCTGCTAGGGAAAATACACACCAAATTATTTTTGCACGTACCGAAGATTGAAGACAACGGAAAAATGGAATTTCAAAAAGAATTAATTCTTACACCTTAGAACTTCTTTGCATGGAAGGAGAGGATGATCATGCATCTTCAAAGTAGAGGATTATACAAGTTAACCATGAACACGGAAACAAAACCAACATCATCCATAGAAATCCAAGTATCTAAATCGAATGGATGAAGCGTTCAGAACAATTTGCAGTCTCATTTCTCCTAAACTCCTATTTCACATATCCTCCTGTAAAACCCCCAATGAATCCTGGACCACCATGGAAGGGATTTTTGGAAAATAGGATGAGATGAGGGGACACATGCTCGAGGTGGAATTTCTCACATTGGATCCAAAAATCTTCGACAATCTCCAAGATTTCTTTACCAAATATAAGGATTTGTTGTTGCAAATCAAGGCTTGTGGGGTTGATAAATCTAAGGAGGAGAAACAAATGGTTCTCACCATTCTCTCCAAACTTGGTCTAGAATACTTAGTTTGTATCCACATTTCATTCAGTTAGATCCACCTCTAGAGCCACCTGGAAGATGCCTTCTCTTCAGGATTTTATCGAGACTTTGACACAAGAGCATAACAAGCTCATCAACATGGGAAAAATCAAAGGCCCAAAGGCACATGCACTTACTGTGCAATATGGTAGTGGTCATCAATATCAGAAATCTAAATACAAAGACAAAAGAAAATCACATGCAAATCTAAAGAAGGAAGGGTACTCAAAACCCTTCCATGATGCGTCTGGATCGAAAGGTGGAAAGGGAAGAAAAGGGTAGAAATGCAATTACTGCCATAAAGGATTCCATCCAAAATCTGCATGTATGTAGAAACAGATAGATATAATGACCCAAATGATTCAAAAAAACAAACTTGGAGATCGCATCCCCGAGGGTGCCAAGAAGAAGAAGCCAGAAGATCAGAATCCCAAAAAAGGAAATTCTAGCCATTCTTTGATTTCCATCAAATCCTCTCTCGATGCTTGGATCGTAGATTCAGGTGCATCACACCACATGGCTGCCAAAAAATAGGTCTATTCTTCATCGGATGCATGCAAAGGTACTCCTATTATGACGGGGGACAAATCTCCAGTCGAGGTCACCGACAAAGGAAGAATTGAACTCACAAATGGAAGCTTCGAGAATATGTTGCACGTTCCCAAACTTTCAGTTAATCTTCTCTCTATGTATCAGATGGCAAACTCTAGAACCATAAAGAGAGTCATATTCACACCTGATGGAGTGGATATATATGACATGCAAACCAATTCAAGGGTTGCTATCGATGAGGTAAATCATCAATCTAGACTCTACACATTTTCTGAATTTATTGAACCAGATTTTGTAGTAGGATTTGGCACGAAAGGTTCAAGAATTTAAATTTCAGATATATGCAAGAACTTAGAAAGAAGGGAATGGTTGATAGTCTACCCGACATCCACTTCTCCAAAGGAATATGTGAGGGATGTGTTCTTGGAAAACACCCTCAAGAGAAATTCGACAAAGGAAAGACACATAAGGCTTCCTCTCCTTTAGATCTGATCCATACTGACCTCATGGGCCCTTTTCCACATCCATCAATTAGTAAAGAAAGGTACGTGCTCATTTTTGTTGATAATTTCTCACGCTTCACATGGATTTACTTTCTCAGGAAAAAATCAGAGGTCTTTCAACACCTCAAAGATTTCAAAGCCCTTGTTGAGACACAGTCAGGAAAGAAAATCAAAGTCCTCCAAACTGATAACTGTCAACCATGAGATACATAATATTTGTCATGAGGCATGGATTTAGTTGCAACATACAGTTCCCTATACTTCGCAACAAAACATAGTTGCTGAGCGGAAAAATAGATCTCTAAAAGAGATGGCATCTTGCATGCTACATGCAAAGTCACTTCCACAGAGATTATGGGATGAAGCACTTAATTGTGCAACCTACATCCAAAATAGATATCCCATAGATCTATCAAGGATAAGACCCCCTACGAGGCTTGGAGTGGCCTCAAACTGGAAGTGACCCACTTACGTATTTTCGGTTCACGTGCATGGGCCCAGATTCCCTCTGAAAAGAGGAAGGCACTTGATCCATAGAGCACAGAGTGTATTTTTGTTGGATACCCCAACGGTATGAAGGGATATAGACTTATTGATATTTCCTAGGACTGACTCATCATTGAGCGAAGTGTCCAATTCGAGGAAAGGGTCTCACATGTACCTCAACAACCGCATGTAGAAATTTTTGTTCTTCCACCTGTTAGAGATGATGAGAATGCACATGCCAACTCTTCTTCAGATGAGAGTTCTAATTCAGAGGATTTAGATGATCCAGATACAGATTCAGTACAGTGAGATGTATATTCAGTGCATCTAGATGCAGATGCAGAGCTAGAGCAGAGGCCCAAGTGGGCCCAGACTACTCTTCAGGATGCAGGGGATCTTGTTGGTGATCCAACTGATACTAGGAGGACTCGATTTGATTTCGAGGAGCCTCCTCTTGCACTCAATGCCACTAAACCATTTCCACCCAAGCATCTTTTCTTGGTTCATTCTTCAGATCCACAGTCTTATGGCGAGGCTTCTGGAAATCCCTTTTGGAAATCCGCCATGAAGGAAGAGTACAACTCCCTCCTAGAGAACCAAACTTTGGATCTGGTTCCCCTTCCTTTTGGAAGGAAATTTTTTAGGTGTAGATGGGTTTACAGGACCAAGAGCACAGTGGATGGACACATTATAAGATACAAAGCCAGACTAGTTTCCAAAGGCTTTCAGCAGGTGTATGGCATTGACTATGATGAGACCTTCACTCCAGTAGTGAAGATGGATTCCATACATTTGACACTTTCCATTGCGGCAGCCAAGGGATGGGAAGTCCATCATATGGACATGAACAATGCATTTCTTCACGGTGATCTCTTTGAGGAGATATATATGGAGCAGCCCCAGGGATTTATACATGATTCATATTTAGTCTATCGACTAAAGAAATATCTTTATGGCCTCAAGTAGGCTTCGAGGGCATGGTATGCCAAGATGGACTCCTACCTGCTATCACAGAACTTTGTACATTGTAAATTAGACCCGAATGTTTACATGCTCAGGATGGATGATTCACTTCTACTCGTAGTTATATATTTTGATGATTTGTTGATCATCGGTTGCTCGAATTCAATGATTGCTGCAGTCAAGAGGATTCTACATGACAGGTTCTTGATGACGGACATGGGTCTGCTACATTTCTTCCTTGGACTCAAGATCAGTCAACATGCATCATGCATCAAACTGTCTCAGGCCAAGTATGCACGAGATCTCCTTGAGAGATTTCACATGACAGACTGCAAGTCTTCCCCTACTCCTTTCCTATCAGGAGTCAGACTTGAGGATGGAGGGGATACCCCACTGGTTGACAACACATTGTAAAGAAAACTAGTGGGGAGATTTTTGTATCTCACACACTCCAGACCAGACCTCTCCTATGCAGTTGGAGTAGTCTCCAGGTTCATGCAGGAGCTGCATGAGCTACATTGGAAGGCTGCAAAAAGTATCCTTCGATACATACAAGGCACCATCACCTTTGGGATTCATTATGTAGTAGACTCTACATTGGACCTCATCAGGTTCACTGATTCTGATTGGGTTGGCGATAGCATTGATCACAAGTCCACATCTAGTTACTCACTCAATCTTGGTTCCGGGCCTATCTGTTGGTCAAGCAAGAAGCAGGTTGTTATTTCTCTATCTTTAGCCGAGGCAGAGTACAGATGGGTAGTTAACATAACCATTCTGGCTATGTGGCTACAACATTTTCACACTGAGTTGGGCATTCAATTTCATTGGTTGATTGTCATGTGTTGTGATAACTAGAGCACTCTGAAGTTCTGCAGAGATCCAGTTCAGAGGCAGCGGACGAAGAACATCGAGATCCACATCCACTAAATTCGGGACTTAGTACATGAGGGGATCATCGACCTGCAATTTTTTCCTTCAGCAGAATAGACTGCAAACATCTTCACCAAGACCTTCATTAAGCATAAGTTCCATTCTTTGCGAAGTCGTCTTAGAGTGAAGGACACAGTTGCCTAGCAACTCTCATTTCTTCTTTTTACATACATTGTACTTGGGGGGGGGTGTTCCCATGAGGTTTTCCCTCTTTCCTCATTTATTTCAGTGTATCTTTTGTATTTTGGTACCTAACATGGCCTCGTTGTCGAGACCCATTCTTTATTTTCACCATAGTGATGTTCAGAGGGGGTGTTGGAGTTACTTCACACACACCTAGGATTTCTTTTTCCTAAGGTTTTTTCTATGTTTATTAGTCATTATTCTAAGTTATAACCAAGTTTATTGAAATGCAATAATAATGAAATAAATGGATAGTAATAATGAGAGAACACATGGCATTTTTACATTTTTATTTTTATTTTTATTTTTATATAAAAGGTACTGGGTACTTATAACCAAGTTTATTGATTATGTAATTAATTTCAAATATTGAAATGGGTGAAGGCAACAATAAGACTTGGAATATATCAACCAATGAGAAATGAGAAAAACAAATATTTTTATTATATCAAAAAATATATATTTGTTTTATTAAATTAAACATTACACTACACACATAAATTTAAAATACAAAACAAATTAATGTCAAATCAATAGCAAACTCATTGCTATATTCCCTTCACAAGGACTAATAAGAATTGAATTTTGATGAGATGAATATTAATAAATAAATAATCAAAATTCTTATTTATTGAAATAATTTTTTTTAATAATAATATATTGAGTAATATTTAACTTAAATAATATACTTTTTATTTTTTATAATTTAAAAGATTAATATTTTTATTTATTTAAATATTTTTTAATAATAATATATTAATTAACCTTTGTTTTTAAAACATAATATTTATTTTATTTTATAATTTATGTTGTGAATTAAAGTCGTTACAACTTTGTTGTAGAGGATACTTTTTAGTTTTATAAAACAAAACTCAATGATTATTATCTCTCTGTTATCGCCTTGTCGTCATGGGGGCTAGAGCGTATATGTACCTCATGGAGTAAAGAATGCCGCCTTGAATTTTTGGGAGAAATACAAGCAAGGTATCAATATTATAATTTTCGTTCTTTAGGTTTTCCAATACTATAAATTGAATCTCATCTAATATCAATATTATTATTGATAGTCCATATTCACAGGAATAAAACAAAGACATATATACCCTATGTTTATGTCCAAAGTCTATGTCAAGTTCTAAAATAAAGAAGAGTTGGAAGACTAATGGTACAAAGGAAATGAAAATAAACAAGTCATCCCTTGGATAGTTTGTTAGATGCGCATAATGAAATAGTTTAATATGGATATATTAAACACTAGGATATGTTAAATTTGGATTTATTGAAGGATTATAAATTAAAAGTTTTAATTTAATATTATTATAGTAGAATTTTTGAATTTTAACTATGTTATAATCTTAAATCATTCACAACTTGTGTAATCAACACTCCACCCATTCTCAATATAATTATAACTTTAAATTTAAATAACTTTTTTTTAATATATATATATTCAAATTATATTTGGTTTATGATCATTATTTATAAGATGTTATAAGTTATTTTTTCACAATATACATTTGATTGTTAAAGCTCCTTATCCTTAAGGAAAAGATTATAGTGTGTTATGCACCAAATGATCAAAATAGCATAAAAAGAGAGAGAAGTAACTCCATGCATTGATAAAGAGAGAAGAATGAATATAAAGCCTCTTTAAAGGGGAAACCTCCTTTTACAATAGACAAATGTACAAGATGAAATGATCTAAAAACTAGGTTACCTTGGTTTATATATAGGACACCAAGGGTACAATTACAATTAAAAGGTCCAACCAACAATACTAATATGACAATAGAAATATAACAACTCAATATCTAGGGCTTTACATGGGGATTTAAGCTTAACATGGGGTTTTGTCTAGGGGATTAACATGCCCCTCCCCTTCAAATAAGTGTTTTCTCAACACTTGATTAGCTACAGATGTTTCTACATGAATAACTCATCTTCCCGTGTTGTTTCTTCCACTTGATGAGGTACTTAGTAATTGCTCGATTTCGTAGTTGCTTAACCCTTGTTTCAATGATTGTTTCTGGCTCTAGTATGATTTTCCCTTCGTCAATGATCTTTGGTAAAATAATTTGAACTCAGATCTTGTCACCTATTACCTTCTTTAAGAAAGAAACATGGAACACTGGATGTACATGTGAAGATGGAGGTAACTCCAATTTGTAAGCCAT
>JZKD02S1771851.1:304817-316696 GCA_000966675.3 Picea glauca
CTCTTCAAATATATTGGAATGATTGTCGATAACTTTTTGGAGATTCATTGGAACATAAGGTCTAGATGTTTTAACATCTAGTGAGCACAATTGTGCAAGTACACCATGTTGTCCCATTTTGAGTAATTTTGTCATGCCATTAGAGCTTATCACTTTATAAGGATTCCCTTGGATACCTCTAAGTTCAATTTCCTTTCCTTTTGACGAAAATCTTAGGAAAAACTCCTGAAAATTAAGAGCTATTATTCCCAAAGATAGTAACCATTGGACCCCTAATACAACATCAACACCGCCCATTTGGATTGCAATTATGGGACTGTCCAATAAATACTCCCCCATATTGAGCTTAATACTATGGCACTTCCCTAAAAAATTTATGATACCTCCATCTACAATCATTACTTGAAACTCTGGTGTTGGAAATACAAAGAAAACGAGAAGTTTCCCTAATTTGCAATTAATGAAGTTATGGGTACTACTAGAATCAATCAACATTATTACCTTTTTATTTTTGATGTATCCTTATATCTTGAGGGTTTGTGCAGTACTAATTCCAACCAATGCATGAGAATGTATGGTTGGAGTAGTCTCTTCTAGTTCTATATCTTGTGATGGTTCCAATTCTTGATCATCTTATTCTTCACAATCTTTGTAGAATAATTTCTTTTCACCACATTTATGCCCCTTATTGTACTTGCTATCACAATTGAAACATAGTCCCTTTTCTCTTCTTTCATCTATTTGCAGAGGTGTCAACCTTGTAGGTTGAGTGAGGTTAGGAGAGGGAGCATGGTGCTATGTATCATTGTTAGAGATAACTCTTCTAATGACCATATTTTACTTTCAACTTTTCTTGCCATATTGAAATCATTCTCTAGGATTTAGGTTCGAAGAGACACACCTCATGTTGAATGTTGTCCTTTAAAGTGCCCATAAAGAGATCTAACAAACTATCCTCTAGAATGTTCTTTACCTTGAGACTTGGTTTTTGGAATTGTTGAATGTGATATATAATTGGACCTATTTTTCGAAGATTTATCAATTGAATAAATAACGTGTTTCTCTCAATATTTCCATAATGTGCTATCAATTTATCCGTAAAAATGGACCAAGAGATAATACAATCCTTTTTTACTTCACAAAGCCATTAATACCAAACAAATTGATCATTTTCTAAATACAAGGACGAAAGAGTTACCTTTGTTGGAAATATTGTTGTCATTGATGTCAAAGGTAAGGGGAGACTACAGATGTCCAATATAAACATTACAAGCCTATAGATTTCCAAGACAAATATTGCAAGATGGAGATTGTTGAAAGTATTACTTTTGGATTTTTGATGGTCAGTTTGGATACCCTCTATTTGAAGGAATTTTTCCCTACATACCTAGCTCAAATGGGAGCACAAGTTATATTGTTGGAAAGCTTATTCTGATACCTTTCCAACGGTATATGGAATTCCATCTAACTCCCTAGGATTGAAGAGATATGATTTTTTTTGTCCAACAACCCAACCATAAAATTGAGGCCAGCTTAGCCAATATTCACAGGTCGACCTAGAAACTAGGGACAAAATTACTATAAATACAAAATAGATGTGTGCATTTGGAGAGAAACCAAGAAAGAGATCAAGTTTGAGGTGCCCATAAGTGATTTGATGTGTGCTAAAGGTGATAGGGTGTCTTTTTGGGATCTAAAGGTGTGCAAGAGAAGTATGAAGGTTTGTGATGTTGTCGAGTACATTATTCTGAGGTTATGATGTTTTCATGTGCTTTATTATGAGGTTCAGATGTTGTCGTGTGCGCTATTATGAGGTTATGATGTTGCCTTGTTGTCATGAGGATTGCTAGGGAATGAAGGCTACATGTAACTAGGGTTTGATGAGTTGTCTGTGGAATGAAGCATGAAGGTGAAGTCACAAGTACTTTGTGTATGAATATATTGGATTGGTGTCTACACATATCTTGTTGAGTTGGTGCCTAGGTGAGGGAATTGGTGTCTCTAGCAGGTTGGTGCTTGCAAATATTGTAATAGCAGGTAGGTACCTATAGGTGCTACTGCGTTGGTGATCAGTTGAGGAGATTGGTGTCTCCAATAGGTTGGTGCCTACATCTTGCTAAGTTGGTTCTTAGTTAAGGATATTGGTGTCTCTAGTAGGTTGGTGCCTACAAAATTTGTAAAAGTAGGTTGGTGCCTACGTACATTTATAAAGATACGTTTACGATTTTCTCTTGATTGGGTTTCCATGTTAAAATATGTGCATTGTGGTTCGAGTTTATATGTGATTATTATTTATCAGCTAATGAATGATTTATGAATGGCTAAATAAAGTGAAAAGTATCTTATATTGATTCACCCCCCTTCTCAGTATAATAATAAGTTCAACAATTCGAATCAAGGAGGGTTCTTTTATAAAAAGTTTAACCACTGTAAGGCAGATCTCGAGAACATATGGATTCTAAGGAAGGTCTCCCTACAAACATATATCCTTTGTTTAATGGATAAAACTATGCATCATGGATTAGAATATTGAATACATATTTGAAGGATCTTGGGTTTGGTATTTGGAAATTAGTCAAAAAAGGTTATAGAGATGATGTTGGGAAGGAGTCAAGTGAAAACAATGAAAAATAAATAGATGTAATCTTGAGTGGCCTATCAGATTATGATAATTTCAAGGTAATAAAGTGTACATCAGCTAAAAAAATTTGGGACAAGCTACAATTTTTTTATGAAGAGAGATCCAGTGATTGTTCCAGTTGTAAATCAGAGACATAAGAAGAACAATTTGTGAGAAAGCTAAAAGGAGGACCTGGAAAATACAAAGGTAAGTCACCCATCAAATGATTTTATTATGGTAGAATAGGACATTTTGTGGCTACGTGTCCATATGTAGAAAGGGGAGATAGTTATTATGAAGAAGAATCTCTCTCCATAACCATGGAAATAAAGCATGTTGATAAAAAAGAAAAGTCAGATTCAAAAGAAGAAGATCTTGAAGTAGAACTTGTTAGTTCCCTAGAAGAAATAAACATGCTTATAAAGAGGAGTATAAAGTTGAAGGATCAATTGTAGAAATGTGAAAAGAAGAATCATGATATTGAAGAAATAGAGAATATAATTATCAGCCTGAAGATTCAACTAAAAGAAGAAAAAGGAATAGAATAAGTAGTGAAAATTCATCTCAAAGAAAAGGAAGAAACATGTGAGAAGTTAGAGCCTGAAGTTGTCTCATTAAAGGAGAAATAGAAGAATTAAAATACTCAGTTGAATTTTTAAAAGAGAACTGAAACTTTAAATGATATCCTTAGTTTCCAAAGGTCACCATTCATCAAGACTGGTCTTTGCTAGGATGAGAATCAAAATACTCCTAAAGAAAATCCTAAAATCTATGCTAATATTCTTAAAGTCTTTGTCAATAATGAAAGAAGTAGTAGGAAAGGAAATAATGACCAACATATTCTTGATTCTTCTCACAAGAACCAAAAGAATGAGTCCATAATATTTGTTCCAACAAGAAGGCCTTTCACAATCCGGTGCCAAAATCACAAACTGGTACCAAAATCTCTTTCTTGGCTATTGTTTTTCTTGCAATAATTTTGGCCATAAGGCATTAGATTGTAGATATTATGCAAGAAGTGATCATGTGAGAGATACAAATAGAAGTTATTATAAGACCTCAAAGGATGATCATGTGAGCAACAAAACCAAAATTTCTCGTGGGTTTTCTAATATAAACTACAATTCATTTTCTCCTCTACTTGATTACAATACTGAATGTTATAAGTGCAAAAACTATGGGAACATAGCACATTACTGTAGAAGCAACATAGTAGGACCTGTTATCTCTCCAGGAGTCCTTCTCAGGTTGTAGCTTGAAGAAGCCTAGTAACTTAATGTGTGTTTTGATTTTGTGTTTTTATTGGATCAAATGGGATAATTAACCAACTGGTTTGTTTTCAAGACACTCAAATATATATAACCAGGTAAGACAATACTTTCAAGAGTTAAAAATCATATGAATAACTGAACTGGTGGGTGAAGAAGACTATATTTATCAACTAGAACATATATATGATGGGATGAATAAAGATAGAAGTGATTACTAATCAATCAATGTTTATGAATTGACAGGATGAGATGACAGTCACCTTCAATTAGACAAACTTGGATAGAGAAAGTAATCAATCAAAGTACAAAAAATAGAAAGAAGATGACAATCTAATAGTAACTGAGAAAGAAGCTTGTGTATCTGTATTATATGCAAGAAAGGTCTATTACAAAAGTAGTATAGTTCAGTCTCCAGAATTGAACCCCTTAGTTTATAAAATTTACAGGCTTTATATCCTTTACAATACTCTTCCAGATCCTGAAAGTATGGATCTGTTATGCTAAAAATAGAAATCATTACAACCATTTTACAATATGTATGGATTAAATCCATTTTCAAAAGTCGATTTGTCTTCAGTGTTCTTGGTATTTGACATCTGCAGCTGTTCTTCAAATGATGATTTCAAAGCAACTCAAAAACTTCCCAAATCCCAAAGATAACAATCAGTTACAATCAATTTTTGACACTGCCTACCACAAAAATTGGGCTAGACTGCTGAAAAATGGGGCTCAGAGATGGATTTGGTTCTCCACATATGTGACATATGTGTACAAAATAGAAGAGGCTTTTGTATCATGGTTTTTTGTGAGTGAAAACTTCTCTCATTTATTTGAGATTCGTTTTCATTTTCCCGGGATCCGCATTTCAAAAACATGTGTCAAACAGGGAAATTATGAGATCCGAAAATTAGGGCTCAGCGATGGATTTTATTCTCCCAATATATGACACTTGTAGGAAAATTGAGAGAGGTTATTTTTCTTTGACGTGTTAGGAACAAAATCCTCCGCCCCTTTCTCAAAATGATTCTCCAGTCGCTCAGAATCATCATTTGAAAATGATGACTTAGCAAAGTAAAAACGCAGTATTTTTGAAAACACAGCTTCATCTTGAGGGGGACTTTTGACTGAGTTCCATAGCTCAAAATGAAAATATGAATATACCATTGGAAATATTAGGATGTCTAATTGTAAATCGACTATTTAAGCATGTAAAATGACCTCTCCAAAGCTGAGAAAAATGAGTTTTGATGGGACGTGCTGACCGTTAGAAAAACCTTGCACTTTTGGCAGCTTAGAGCGACCCGTGCTTTCCTTTTTATCTATCGAAAGTGAAATATTTAGACATATTACAATATATTAAAAACTATCCCTTAGCTTCCGAAAGTGAAAGCTTTCGACAACTTATAATATATTAAAAACTAGCCCTTAGCCGCTGAAAACTGATTTTTGACATTTTTACAATGAGAGTAAAGATCACTTACTTCTTGAAAAGGCAAGTGTAAAACTCATCTTAAAGATACTTGAACTTGGAAAAATTAAAAATCTATCAACTAATTACAAATCTATCACCTAATGACAATAAATGGGCAAATTTATTTTAGGAGATAACATTTGGCTCCTATTGGGGATGAAATCCTCTCTGCGAGGTTTCAAGAACCACAGACCTGATGCCTTTCCTGGAAAAACAAAATCAGACTGGAACTAGACTTTAGTATTCCATTACGCATGGAGTCAATTGGCTTGTGCAATTGATGCTCTGAAAACCTGTAGCCTACTTTGCTTATTTATTGAAAATTGAAAACAATATTGCTTAAATGAAGAGCGTATTCTTTTGCTAATCCCTATACTAACCAACTATACTGCCCCTTATCAAGTGAACTCATGCTTCTAATGAAGCCATGTAAGAAACTAATTTACTGATATCAAGCTTAATCTTGACCCGAAAAATAAAATAATGCATAGCCAACAGAAATGTGGTTTGAACAGATGATAGAACTGGCTTTCATCTGACAAGAAAATTTTGATCTTTATGTTGTTCATGGATTCCAGAAAATCAACAATAGGATCATCAAAATAAAAAAGAAATACCTCTTTAAGTTGTTGTTCTAACTAAAATTGAAGTACTTATGCTGATGGCATTCAGTGATCTCCATGTTGAATGTGGATTGCTTAGTATTTGCTGCAAAAAGATGTATGATCAACTAATGATCTAAACTTTTTTGTTCCCCTTCATAATATCCCTGTGATTTGAATTCATCACTATGATGTGCTGGCCTATTGCAGCCAACAATTTTTGTGAGAGAAGAATTAATATGTTCTTGATCTTCTATATCACTTCCTTCCTCATCATCAACAACCTTTTGTTAAACAGGATAGCCTAACTGAGAGAGGGGGGGGGGGGGGGAATCAGTTAGATAAAATTTCTTTCTTTTTATTTAAAAAATCACTTAATGAACACAGATTAAGCCTTTCACTATATGTTTTGCTACAAATCATTCAAATAAATCAATATGCAATCACATAAATAGATAATGACACAGATATTTTCATGAGGAAACCCAAAAGGGAAAAACCTCTTCTTCTAATGAATGAAAGGCAATCTCCAACTTCTCTTTACATTCTTATTTTATCTGAGCTACAACCCAGATGAGGCCGCTACCTCTATTTCTTCAGCACCTACTGAATGGAAGCTACAACTCCCAGATGTACAAGAACTAACTTATACAGAAGAATTTTACAGTCTTCCCTTGCTCCTCCCTACCACCCTGGAATCCTTCTCTGTCACTAAGAACCTACTAACCAACTCTTTATCTTCTCTGACAAAGATTCAACATTCAAATCCTCTCTATTTATATAATCATATCAGAATCCATTCTTGACCAAACCACATAGATTTATCAATCTGTGCATATGTCTTCTCTCCTTGATCTCTGCTCTATCTTCATCATTTCTTCTCATTGTCCTTGTATAATTTTATTTCAGTTTATCTTCATTTATAGAAATGAATTTTACTTTTAGAGCTACGACTCTACCATTAATTCCATACACACCAACATTCATCACACCCAAATTTCACTTATTTTTACCCTGTACATTCAGAGCGTACACTCGAACCCTCAGGCTTCGAAGATTCAGCTACAATAACTGAATAACTACCTTACAATGATTATTATTGGGCAAGGCATCTAGTAGAACAACATCCACATGATCAATTTAAATATTTAATCAACACCGTTCGATGTAGAAGATGGGTCTCGTGCTTACTCCATATGCCCACTGGCTGTGACCACGGGCCTATACCAAAAGGCACTTTCACAATTCACATATTGGAAATCCTAAGGTGAAGACATCTTGTGTCTTCATGTTGCGATCTCCGAAAAGGAGCTTAACTTGGTGCTAGCTCCTCCTTCTCACATGACCACTGGTGGTGACCCAGCCTATACAAAAAGGTGCTTTCACGTTTCACATTTTGGGAGTTAGAAGGCTGGAGGATTTCCTTCCTTTGACTGTCAGTCAGCGAAATGATAATCACTCGCCACGTGTCCTTCGCATCCAACGGTCCATAACATTTCACTACTTTGGAGTGTTAACTATCTTTTGGGCTTATCCTCCTTGCAACTCCACTGGATCCGATGACTAACGAGTATTCTCTAAGTATATCAGCGGTCACGATCCTTTTGGAATGATCAATGGCTGTGATCTTTTAGGAATGAGCAACAACTGTGATCTTTTCGGAATGATCAACGACTGTGATCTTTTCGGATGATTTGACGGTCCAGATCCATTCTATGATGTAGCTCTTTTAGCTTATCCTTTCCTCCCATTTAACAAGATCTGACGAGTGACAAGATTTCTGCTAATCACATTTCAACCTATTAGCCCCGCTTTATCTCTCTTTCCACTTTGAGAGGATCTGACGGTCATCAAGAATTCTGAATGGGATCCAACGATCACTGTTGCTGATTGTGTCTTTGAAAATTTGACATTAATGACAAAATCAAGTCCTGTGCAAACTGCAAGCCACAAACTAGCCAACAAACTCCCCCTTTGGCATTGATGGAAAAATTTAAATCTCTTCTCCCCCTTTTGACACCTATGGTAAAGGAATCAACCATACTCCCCCTGAGAAAAGAAAACCACTTGCAAAGATTTATCATTTCAGTAGCAACTCCCCCTATCGATAATAGTCAATAAACCTGTGTAGTTTGATTTTACAATGAAGCCCTTGCAATCTTTGAGAATGAAATGAAATTACATAGGGTAAACCCCCAACTAATCCCTGAGACTTTCAAATTTCATTTTAGGTAAAGGTTTAGTAAATACATCTGCAATCTGATCCTTTGTGCCAACATATTCCACTTTAATAACTTTAGACATAACCTGCCCTCTTAGAAAATGAAATTTTATGGGAATGTGCTTTGTTTTTGAATGCATAACAAGATTTTTAGAAATACTAATTGCACTGGTACTGTCACAGAAGATAGGTATAGGTTCATCATAATAAATATGTATATCTTCCAACATCTGTTTCATCCATAGAACCTGAGTGCAACAAGCTGCAACTGCTATGTATTCTGCTTCAGTAGTAGACAGAGACACTACTGAATGTTTTTTACTTGACCAACTTACAGGACATCCTCCAAGAAAAAATGTTTCTCCACTAGTACTCTTCCTGTCATCAACACAACTTGCCCAATCAACATCAGTGAAAGCATACAAATCAAGCTGATTACCTGTAGGATACCACAAACCATACTCTATTGTCCCCTTAAGATATCTGAAAATTCTTTTGACTGCAGGTAGATGCGAATTTTTTGGTGAAGCCTGAAACCTGCCAACTTGACAAACTGCATGCATAATATCAGGTCTTGTAGCTGTAGCATAAAGAAGACTACCAATCATAGATACGTATACTGTCTGATCAACATCTTTAGTATCATCAGACTTACTTAATTTAGAGCCAGTAACCATGGGAGTGCCAACTGGTTTAGAATCTTCCATCTGAAATTTCTTAAGCATTTCATTTATATACTTGGTTTGAGAAATGGAAATACCTTTATTAGATTGGGTAATTTGCAAGCCTAAGAAAAACTTCATTTCTCCTAGCATGGACATCTCAAACTCTTTCTCCATACTTTCAACAAATTGTTTATTGAGCCTATTATCATCACTACCAAAAATGATATCATCTACATATATCTCAACAATGATCAGGCTATCATTTTCTTCTTTAATACATAGATTACTATCAGTATTACCTTTCCTGAATCCTTGCTGCCTCAAGTAATTGTCAAGTCTGGAATACCAAGCCCTTGGTGCTTGCTTCAACCCATACAATGCCTTTTTCAACTTGTAAACATATTGTTCTGCTTCTTGTACCTGAAAACCATCTGGTTGTTCCATATATACTACTTCCTCTAAATCACCATTCAAAAATGCAGACTTTGCATCCATTTGGTAAACTTTAATGTGTTTAGAACTGGCATAAGCTAGAATTAGTCTAATGGATTCCATTCTTGCAGCAGGAGCAAAAGTTTCTCCATAATCTATTCCTTCTACCTGTGCATACCCTTTACAAACCAATCTTGCCTTATTTCTAGTTATTTTACCTGCTTCATCCATCTTATTTCTAAAAACCCATTTAGCCCCTATGACATTCTTATTCAAAGATCTAGGAACCAATTCCCATGTTTTATTCTTTTCTATTTGACTAAGTTCTTTATTCATTGCTTTAATCCAATATTCATCTTTAATTGCTTCTTCAATACTTTTGGGTTCAATTAGAGAAAGTAAAGATACTTGTTCATGAGTTGAGATGGATTCTTGCCTATTGCTTCTTGTTCCAACACCTGCATTTAAGTCACCAATTATCTGTTCTTCTGGGTGTTTTTTCTGTACTCTCTTGCTTGGTGTCTTTGATGGAGTCATGCTTTTGGATGGAGTTGTACCCTGTATCAAAGTAGGAATTAATTGTTCACTGTCAGCAGCCTTAGTTTCTTCTATTTCACTTACTTCTTCGTCCATCTTATGTATATCATATATTTCATGTTGATCCTTTTGTTTAGATTTTGACTTCAAAAATGAGGTCTCATCAAACCTTACATCTATGGATTCAAAAATATTTCTTAATCTGAAATTATAGCATTTATAAGCCTTTCTTGAACATGAATATCCAACCAATATGCCTTCATCAGTTCTAGAGTCTAATTTTCCAAGATCTTTATTAATTCTTTTAATGTAACATTTACTTCCGAAAATTCTAAAATGCTTTATGTTTGTTGGTCTTCCTTTCCATAATTGATAGGGTGTATTATCGGTATTATTTCTTAGCAAACTTCTATTCAAGATGTGTACAACGGTGTGAACAACTTGAGGTAAAAACATGTCATTCAATCTAGACTCATTTAACATTGTTCTTGCCATTTCCATAACAGTTCTGTTTTTTTCTTTCAACAACACCATTTTGCTGAGGTGTTTCTGTAACAGAGAAATGTCTTTTAATTCCATTTTCAACACAGTAATTGTTAAATTCTTTTGACCAAACTCTCCTCCATTGTCTGACCTTAAGCACTTAATCTTCATATCAATTTCATTTTCAGTCAATTCTTTGAAAACTTGAAAGAAGCTAAAAGTTCAGACTTCTTTTTCAATAAAAACAACCAAGTCATTCAAGTAAGATCATCCAAAAATAACAGAAAGTATCTTTCACCATTTAGACTTGTTGTCCTCATAGGTCCACATACATTAGCATGTATTGTTTCCAAAGGTTTTGTTGTAGAATGTTCCTTTGTTTTAAACTTGAATCTAGTTTGTTTACCATGTTGACATTGTTTACAAATAGAGTTGGGAATATTCTTTATGACAGGTAAGTTCCTTATTGCCTCTTTTTTATTTAACTGGATTAGATTGTCAAAGTTAATATGCCCAAGTCTTTTATGCCATAACCAACTTTCATCTTCATGTCTAAGATAGCAATTTTCATCCTTCTCATCTAAAATGTATATGTTATTTGATGTCCTTGTAGTTGTTCCAACTAATTGATTTGTTTTAACATCCCTGATTTGACATTGTTTAGAATCAAATATCATAAGATGCCCTTTATCACATGTTTAAATTACACTCAACAAGTTATGTTCAATACTTTCAACCAATAAAACATTTTCAGCCATTATGTCTTTGTTCAAACAAACAATGCCTCTTCCAACTATTCGAGCTGATTGATCATTACCAAATGTGACTGAACCTTCTTTTCTTTCATCTAAGGAATCAAAGATTTGTTTTCTACCTGTCATATGTTTTGAGCATCCACTGTCCACACACCACTTAACTTTATGATCAACTTGTAAAGCAAGTTTGCACTCTTCAATTTCTAAATGATCATGTGTTATAACCCTAAATTGCACCACACATGCTTACCTGGCATCAGGCCAACTCATATCCTTTCATTGCCAAAACATCTGCTAAACAACCTCTCTGAAGATCCTCTTAGGTAAAGGCACACGCGCCCTAACCCACTACTGCACGCGGGTGAACGCTGGCAGGCCTACTACAGCCCGCGTTTACCTAACAAAACACAAAAATAGGAAAGTTGCCGACGGGACAAAAAGCTATGGGTCAGTTAACTGAAACTCCTGGCCATGCATGGCCGAGAGTTCGTCCAAAACCCTAGCTCCTTCTAGCCTATAAAAGAAGGGGTAGGGGTACCATTTAAAGAAGGAAAAAATATAAGCGAAGAAACTCTGCCCATTTGCCGAATCCATTGTCCCAACCCTTTAGCCTTTCCTCAAGCCTAAGGAGAATTAACGCAAAGCAATTGGAGGACAAAAGAAGAGGAGGAGCCCAGGATCAGGATTAAGGAGCGGTGGCCGGTCTTGACTTTGATTGTAAGTTGATTCATTTTGAAGATAATAAAAGAATACTTTTCCCGTCCCAATGCATGAGTTATCTATGATTTGTGTAATTTATGCTTAATTTCTAACCCTCAAGTA